>JALPQD010001105.1:0-117520 GCA_023101885.1 Typhlomys cinereus | reverse complement strand
TCAATATTCCTCTCAAGTATGTTTTTGACTTTAACAAGCTCTTCCATTGAGCTGGTTATTTTTTCCACTTTGTTTTCAAGATCCAATATTCTATTTTCTGCTTCTTTAGTTCTGCTGATAAGACTTTCTGTTGAGTTGAAGTTTCTGTTGAAGATAACTTGTCTTTTAGTTCCAGTTTAAATTCTGCGCTTGAGCTTGTTTTAACTGCCCTATGCCTGTTTTTGTTTCTTCCACTGTTTCTCTCATCTCCTCCAAGTGCCTGTTGTGTACCTGTTCAAAGTGGTTGATGAGGTTCTTTAACTGCTCCCGGATTTCCTCTTTTATGGTAATGAACATTGTCAGATCAGGCTTTGAAAATCATTATTAGCTTTCTTGGCTATTTTCTGTGAGCTTGTTCTGGTTTGAATCTATCATTATGGGGTTGATTCTTTCGGTAGCAGATTTGTTGTCTTGGTTTTTGTTTCTCACGAATTTACGCTGTGACCCGGGCATTGTTGTTTTATCTCTTAAGATCTTTCAGTTTCTGTGTGTTTTTGGCTGAACTGATTTAGATGATATTACTACTCTTGAGCAGTTATTACTAGTGTTTGCATTGGAGTTGGGTACACTTGTCTTTCCTAGATGAGGTTATTAGACTGTTAGTACATCAATTAAGTCAGATTTAGTATACGGGGTGAATATTAGTATGGTAGTGCACTTTTATGATTTAGTACATTGGTGATATGTGAGGGTGAGTGGTATAATCCCTGAAGTTGTATGTTTTGGGGGTGGCTCTATGGAAAAGTTAATCTACAGTGATTAATAATTGAAAGGAACAGGATGGTAAAAAAGGGGTTTACTTATCTTTGGGCTGGATGTGAAGAATCTCTCCCATGTGATAGGATGATTTTAGAGAACTTCAGATGTATGGCCTTTGTCCCCTAGAGCTTTGTTTGGGTTTTCTTTGGACTCTGTTGAATTCTGAGGAGCAGAGAGTCCCCCCTGGTCAGTGTCTGAGGGGCAGGGGGTCCACTGGTCTGGTCCAGGGCAAAAAGGGCTGTGTGTCTAGTTGTCCTGCAGTTCCTGGGACCTGGGGCATGGCCTAGAGCCCTTCCCCAGTGCCAGGGCAGAGCGGCTGCCGCTCTGGCTATCTGGTGGGTCCAGAGGGTGACCTGGGGCCTGGGATGTGGTCTACGGCTCTTACCTGAGGAGCAGGGGGTCCGCCAGTCTGGCCCCAGGAAAAAGTGCACTTTCTCACATACTATATAATTGGAACGACAAACAATGGAAAATTCCAAAAGTTAAAGTAGATATTTTTCCCATTTTTTTCTTGTCTGTTCTTTAGGAATGCCCAGCCAGCCACCCCACCCTCCTCATGCCAGGATCCAGCAACACTGATTTTGCAGCAATGCAATCTGAAGCACATATGCAGTGATAGGGCTTATCCTAAGTTACACAAAAAAGCAATTAAAAATCCTGCAAGAGACTTGTGGGCTGGGTAGTAAGGGTAAAGGGGACAAAAGAGAAAAAGGAAGTCTTTAAAAACTGTGTGTTTGTATGTGGTTTGTGGCATTGGGAAACTTGAGTGTGCCTGTGGAGGCCCAAGAGTGACACTGGGAATCATCCTGGATTGCCCTATGTTCTTATTGCTTTGCTCTGGGTGTTCCCAGTTTCTGTCTTCCAGGGGCAGAATTACAGGCCATAGCCATTTGTATGCAGGGTATGGGATTTGAAGTCACGTAAATTTGCTTGTGAGGCAGACCCTTTAACCCCTGAGCCATGTCTTCAGCTTCAAAATGTAATTTATTGATGGCTACTCAGTACAAATATTAACACTGTCCTGCATTTCTCTTCTTAAAAGGGAAAAGGACTACTCCTCATAGATGCTGACTTTTCCCTCCAGGCTGGTGACAGTACCAGGTGTACTTCATTAAGCACACTTGCAGTAATCAAAGGAGAAGGAAACACAAAGGTCATGTCAGTTGGCTGACATCTCTATTGCTTTCTAGGCACATCTCTCTGAAGCTCACAGGCAAGAAGCAGGAGAATGTCCACTAGATGGCAGTAGAGGAAGGGAGCTAGCAGAGCACAGGCACTTTAGATTCATGGACTTCTGCTTGAATGTCCACTCATTGCCCCTGACATCTCTGCTTTTTCTTTGGCCATCTGTGGATTTCCACCTCATTCTTGCCAAAAGACAGTGCTGTCCAGGAAAGGGCTTCCCAAGACTATGTGTTGAGTCTGTTCAGGGCCTGGATTTAGAAGCTTCAGAGTGGAATCTCCAGAAGGTAGGCTTTGGGGAACTCGGTAGCCCAGGTTAGGGACTGACAGTGGTGGAAAAGTGCCAGGACAACTTGAGGCGTTCCAAGTCTGCAATATGGATGAAACAGAGCAGGAGCTCTGGGTGGCCCTATTCTTACAAAGAGAGGTCTCTATATAGGGGTACTCACATTTTCCAGATGATCAAGTCCACCAGGAGTTCACTGATGTGCCAGTGTGAAGGTCCTCACAGAGGAAAGGCACACCTCACCCATCTGAGAACATGTACATAGATCACAGAGAGTGTGAACTGCTTCAACCATGTCCAGGAGGTAAACAAGGGAGTCCCCAGAAAGCAAGGCAGCTTCTAATTTTGTTTCTGTAAACCAAGGGAACATCATACCACATGATGTTCGCAAGTGGCTCTTCAGACATGGTGGGTGACATGCGCATTGGTGATTCTGGTGGCTGCTTGCCGTTTCCACATTTGGACACATCCAACAGGCAGATCAGATTATTGGTATGCACCAAATCCCTTCATGTCCCAATGTTACCTTAAGCATCAGAAACAAAAAGAAACATGGTATTTCACAGGCAGGCCATTGGAGATGTGTCCCCAGGCCCGTGTCCCAGGGCAGAGCCCGGGGCAAGAGCCCCAAGGACATCACAGCCTTCTCCTGTGCTGAGCCCTCAGGGGATATCTGGAGCTCTTCAGAACCCTTACTTGTGGGATGGGGTCAGTCCACACCTTCCTTCATAAACACTTAGGTAGATGCTAGTCCCCCCCCCCAGGCCATAGCTAGCATGGCTGTGGGAGGGCCATAGGTCAGCCATGAGCTCCAGGGGTAGCAGTCTTTTCCAGCACATGGATTCCAGCTGCTCTGTGGAGAGTCACTGTGAGGACGAGGGGAATGGATTGCCTTTGGGGGTCAATGGACGCAGATTTCTTTGCAAGGATGCTTCTCTCTCCCATACTAGGAACCAGCATTTGTGACACACTGTCCTTAAATCTCTCCTTTGCAGAGCACAGCATGGCCAATGATGTGTCAAGGTTCAAAACTTGAGAACCTGGTCAAATGTGCTGCTGTATCTGGCAGATAAAGACAGGCCCCATCCTGACCTATCATTAGCTCTGGACTTGGGTGTAGCCGAGAATTTGAGGTCCAAAGTGGGCATTCTTGGCCTTTCCCCTCTCCACAGATCTTTATGACAGGAAAGCCATTGTTCTCTCATCTTCCTCCCAACACATAACAGTAGCTGCTCTTGAAAGGAAGGATCCTTGCAGCCCACGATATCCAGGTGTGAGCATCAGAGGTGTTGCCCCATGGGCAGCTGTGCAAGGAGAGAGAGAAGCCTGGGGCAGGAGGCAGCAAGTGCATGCAGCAGAAAAGGAAGCAACAGGGAGGAGGATGAAAAGTAAGCAAGAAGCAAGCCATGATATCAGTCATGGCAGCCAACATTAAATAATCCCTAGGAATAGAAAGGACATTGCCACATATGTCTGTACATCAGAATCAACAGCGTCCATCAGAATCACATCTCCCTGGTCAGGCCATTATTCACACCTCTGAATAAGACCGTCTGGGCTTTTTGCCTAAGGAGCGAGTAAAGGTCCCGAAGGTTAACCACTCAGTGCTAAGTCAGTCATTTTACACACTGTCAGGTAGCGCTGATAAATGTAGATTCTGTCACCCAAAGTCTGCCTACCTTGGTTAGCCCAGCAGCTAAAGCACATAGAACATTGTTAGGAGCCAGGAGCAAGAATCACCAGGATTTGTGAACAAGTGACAAACAAACAAAAACACCAGCAAGTAAAAACATTAAGCATGACAACCTGCAGAAAGAGGGAACCATGTGCTGAGTGAGAATGTGTCCTGTCTGTTTTGCAGCTTTAACAATGAAACACAGAACTATTTCCCCAAAGCACAGCATAGGGACAACAAGTTTTAAATATTCTAGAGCAACAGAAAACCCCAGCCACCTCTCTAATAGTAAAAGTGCACACAAAAACCTTGATTCCAAATGTCTATATATCCATCACCAGGGCAAATGACACCCAAGGACACACTGGTACCAAACCCTAAGTATCTAATCTGTGTTCAGGTAAAGTTGGTTATATTCACCACACCAGTGTAGAGACTAGACAACACAGCCAGGAACAATAATCTAAGGAGTAGCCAAAAATTGAGGCTCTATGCACTGTAACATTAACAAGGGTCACACAAAACTATTCAAGAGAGTAACATCTATTCTCATAACACTGTGCAGAGACAGAAAAGTTGAGTTAAAACAACATAATCCTGTAAGTTTTATCATTTAATGAAATTTTAAAAATTTAATGTGTGCACATGCACACCTAAGAGCATATGCAAGTCAGGACATTCACTTGAGGACAAAAGTAACTTTCGGGACAGTCAGTTCCCCCAATACATCATGTGGGCTCCTAGAATTGCACTTTGCCCACCGAGGCATCTTGCACTCCGAAAGGATCACATTCGTGTGTGAAGATGATGAATCTTCTGTTAGTGAAGTTATGTCCTGTTTGCTCTTCTTTCTATTCTACAAAGGAAGACAGAGAAGGTTGGTACAGGAAGGATATAGTACGGATTAGAAAAAAAGCTTTCTCTAAGAAATTTCTGCTCCTGGGGCTTTAGAAGACAAGAGCCACAGTTCTCCACCCTACCAGCATAAAGATCAGGACAGGAAGACACAGCACAGTGGGTCCTTCAGGGTCTGTAAGTGCTGGCCCATTTCTGCTCGGAGCCGCAGGGAATAAGAAAGGGTCACAATGATGTGTCCTTCTCTAGTTCCATTCCAACACCTGTGCAAAGCAGGCTGGGACTTAGTCCATCTTGTTGGCAGACATGATGTCTTTATCACCATGCACCATGCACAGCCAGATTCTGAACCTTCTGACTGCTCTGATCACAGCTGCCCGAAAGAAACAGAAGCATGGGAGGAACAAAATGGGGCACTCTGAGCACAGGAACTTCTACGAGATACACGGAGGAGACCTCAAAGGCAACACATTCCCTTTAAGACAAACCTATTTGGCCTCCAGAACTAAATATGATCGGTCCCCTTTCACCATGAGGGAGCAGGTGCAGAGACTGCGGCTAGTCACACAGCACTGGAGCCAAGACTCAAACGCAAGCCCACCAATGCAATAATGAGCTATAGTTTTCTACTTTCCTAGGCATGGAGCGCCCCAGTGCTCAAGGAGGGGCAGGACAGGCAGCGTCTTACACCTGTGCTTTGCCATCACCACACTAGCTGCTGACTATGCAAGCAGTTGATTACCATGACAACGCAGGATGACCCTGGTGTCCTGCTCAGCAGTGGTGAGACAACAAAGGTTTCCATGTGCATCCAAGGGGGGCGGGGTGCAGGACACAAAGCTTTGCTTGGCCCATCTCTATGGGGTCCACAGGATCTGGAGGGAAGCATCAGGAGGTTTCATTCATCCATCTTGCTCAGGGCCTGTGACAGCCTCTTCCTCATTAACAAGTCTCTTCTTACTAGACCAAGGGTGTCATACCACAGGAAGTGGCTCTGTAGAGAGGAGAGCACCAGTAAGGAGAATGAAAGACACCAGTTACCCTCTAGGCAACTCTCTCACCTCCCGCCAGTACAGCCCCCACACTGTGGAGTGAGGAGAGACAGGAGCCAGGACAGTGGAGAGAAGCAGGCAGGATCCACAGGCTTCCAGCTGGGCCCATAAAAAGGGAGGGTCCTCCTGCAAAACATTCTCCCCACAGTATCCATGAAACACAGAAACTGGGCTTTGGAGCAGCTAGCTACTACTCACAAGCTTCTCCTTCCTGAAAAACATCCTTGAATACTGGGCTGTTCTCATCACAGGACCAGATAAGGCTGCCCTTGCACAAGGGCTGTGAACATTCCAATGTGGGAACATTCTCACAAGAAGTTATACACTTACCCCATCAATCACTCGGAGAGCCACAGGTGAGGTCTGGGGAAGGAACAGGAGGTCCCATGGG
Source organism: Typhlomys cinereus (assembly GCA_023101885.1). Taxonomy (NCBI): domain Eukaryota; kingdom Metazoa; phylum Chordata; class Mammalia; order Rodentia; family Platacanthomyidae; genus Typhlomys; species Typhlomys cinereus. The sequence goes on along the minus strand of JALPQD010001105.1, from coordinate 111,281 downwards.
GGTAGATGAAGTAGGATTGTAAAGATCCAAATGATCTGAAACTAGACAACTCACTAAGCTGGGTGTATGACCCAGACACAGAAGATCCAGTTGTCATCTAAGGAAAAGGATAAGAGCACTTGCAGGTCAGGAGTGAGCTCAGGGATGGAGCTGCTGCTTTCCAGAGCATCACTGCCTTCTCTAGCAACTGCTTCCTCCTGTCCATCAGGTTCTTGGCCTGCAAATGATCCCTCAGAAGTAAGAAGAGAGATGGGGGAGGTAGAGTACATCCAGAAGCTTCCCTCCACCTGCCCTCTAACACTCTGGAACAGAAGCTACAGATGCTTCCCCAAAGGCTGACCAAGGCCCATGTTTTCCCAGCCAGATCATCTGTCATGAGCAATCTTTTAGTAGTAGGAACTTACCACCATGGATCCAAGGCTTGAAAGCAAGTTGGCCCGCTTTTCTGAGTACATCATAGAGACATTATTTTGTCTCTAAGTCTGATTTCTCCCTTTGCAAGGGAGGAGCATCACATTCACATCATATCGTGTGGCTGCATCACATCTCTCCATTCTGGAAATGAATCTGACCGAGCTGAAGAGAGAATAGAGGAAAGGCCTGAAGGAAGCCCACTGGGCAAGCACCCAAGGGCGAAGGAGCCAGTGTTGTCTGTTCAAAGTGAAGAGACCCATGCATACCCAAGATGCACCCCCTGGCGCACTCAGCTAGTGCTCAGATTTCCTCAGATACTCCCCTTTGTGCTCTGTGAAGCACATAATATCTTATGCACCCTGTCTCCGTTGCCCATCTCTGTTGCGGCACCAATAAGGAAGCACCTATCATCCCTGGGTCCCATGGAATCTCCTGGCAACACTGCATCTCTCTCTCTCTGCTCCCAGAAAGACTTTCTACAGGGCCAGATGCTGCAGCATGCTCCCGTGGGAGCCCTGGCTTACCTTTCATCACATTCCTATGGATGGTCCTTATGTGAAATCAAGATTGGCCCCAGTTTGTATAATACTCAACTCTTCTTCCTAGAGGTTGCATGGAGAACAGGACTGACAGCCAATTCTGGAGAGTTAGAGGAAATTACTAGGACTTCTGTGACAGTTTTTTGAAAAGATAAAGTAACAAGAGAAAGTAGTTGTCCTTAGTTTGTGCCTTGAGCAGCAACCCTGGAGATGTTCTAGAAGCTGCTCTGGCGTCAGCTGCAGTGAAGCTGGAAGATATTGACAGAAATATGTGTGTAGGGAAGGTTCACATGCGGGCCATGATAACTCTCTTTGCCTCTGGACCTCCCACTGACTCATTGCTCCTTTTCAACTTGGTGCCTTTGGAATGCAATGTCCTCAAGGTAGGGGTTTCTGGTACTTGTGTACAGTGGGTCTTTGAATGGTTCAACATTAGAGGCTCATTCAGAAGTTGTGTGGCCCTAACCCACCTCTATGACAGATGTGGTCTCTGTTGCTGCTCCCCTCTCTCCACATGCAAGCAGATCTCACATGCTATGTCCATGCCTGTCTGATTTGACCTCTGAATTCCAGGGCGACAGGTTGCTGCTTTTCTCTGCCATATTTACAGTGGTCCTTCAGGGCACTTCTAAGACTTACCAGTGATCTGATACAGACAGGAGCAAAAGCATTCATAGCCTGTGACTTCATCAGTCAGTGGCGACACCAGGAGTCCTGTTGGCAGAACTGCCTGTTGACATCCAGAATAAGAGGCTTATGCTTATTGTCCAAGCAGTCTTGGGATGTTGAATCTGGAAGATTGTATGAGTTCCAGCCCTCCTGAACTACACTCTGAGAACGCTAAATCTTCATTCCTTATATCCACTTCCTGGCCCCTGAGCAGGTGACCCTCGGCCCCTCCTGTGCCACCTAGGGAGCTGCCAGGCAGAGCAGGCAGCACAAATGCTAGGTTCAGTTTCAGTGGTGAGGTCGGAATGGGAGGAGTCCCTTCCAAAGTGGTTTGCTGCCTGTTCTGGAACAGCCCTCTCTGGGCCCCAGTGGGAGGAAATGTTCCTTGGATGAGAGGCGACAGGGACATTGGATGATTGCACTGAAGGGCAGGGGATGACAGTCTCAGGAGACACCATCTGACCATACTCCTGGTCAGGCTGGGGGCTCCTGGTTGGTATCTAGGCTGCTGCGACCATTCACTCACTCTCGTGCCATGATGTTCTGAAGGCCAGTGAGGTGCCCATGTGCTGGGGACTGGATTTCCCTTGGGGAGAGTCCTATGGCACTGATAGGTACCTCTGTCCTGCGTTGCTTGGACCCCTCTGGAGCAGGCATGCAGGGCTCTCAGAGGCCTGGATGCTGCCGGGCCCTGCACAAGGCTGTCAGGATCTTCAGCGGTCGGTGTGCTTTGCCGCATCCTGGAACTGTGGGGAGATATCAAGGAGGACCCTTGTTGCATTGACTATCAATACCCTGCTTGGTAATACATCTCTAAGCTGAGTCCTTCTGTCTGAACCTTGGCTGCCCTGTGACCAACACTTCCATCCCTCTCACCCCCCATCTCTTTTCCCTTGCCTTCCACTGTCTATTTCTACTAAGCCTGGATAAGTTCTGCATGAGGAAGTGCCAGCAAGACTTCTTCCTGAGGTGGTATGCCTAGGAGTATAGGTGCATCTGAACATCACACCCTATTCCATGCATGTGTAGCATGGAAGGTCCATTGAAGGTCATTGAGAAGAGCACAGAGCACACAGAATGCAAAACACAGTCTGACCTCCCCACTTACTTGCTTTGCTACGGACTTCTGCTTTCTGCCTGCTTCATGGGCACCACTTTATTGTTAGATCGTGTCCCTGTGTTCCCAATTGGCAAACAGCAGCAGCAGTATTTTAGAAGACTTTGTCCGAGTCTCCTCAGTCTTTTTCTCCACTTATTCCTTTGAGGAGGTGGGGCTGCTTCCACTTCTGGGTGTGACTTTAAGAGATGTGAATCCTTTGATTTACTGCTGGGTCTGGAAGAGGTAGCTGGTGTTTCCCATTGCGAGGTGTGGCTGCTACAGGCAGGCCTATCTTGGGGACAGCACACAGGGAGAGAAGGCAAAGACGTACTTCTCCCTATATTCTGCCCATTAGCTGTGCTGTTGTTGGAGAGTCCTATGGCAGGGGTGGTGAGACCCGGATCACTGGTGCTCTTCTGGGGACGATCACTGGTGCTCTTCTGTGGATGATCACTGTTGCTCTTCTGGAGACGATCACTGTTGCTCTTCTGGGGACGATCACTGCTGCTCTTCTGGGGACGATCACTGCTGCTCTTATTGGGACGATCACTGCTGCTCTGGGAAAGTTCCAAGGTTGATGAACCAGCTTCTGAAGGAAATGGGGTATAACAAGGGTGGACCTCTTCTTGATCAATATTTTCACGAACCTGTTGTTCTAGAATCATGTATGTCCCCATCTTTGTGTCATAGTTCTTGTCTCATATTGACTGAATAGTATTATAAACATCATAGCCCATATAAAACATTATGGTTAAGACTTCGGGATCTGGGTCCATTTCACTTCTGAAATCCATGCAGTGGTTACATTGTTGGATCCAGGGATGGTTGGTAAGGTCTTTTATTGCGGGTCTCTGTTGTGGATCCATTCTAAATAGTTGGTGGATCAGGTTTTCCAGTGCTCCCGAGAGATGGTTAGGTAGTTTATAGGATCCACTTAGAATCTTCTTTATCGTCTGGGTACGTGTTGGAGCTTTGAAAGATATTTCCCCTACTATCATTGTGTATAGTAGTGCCCCTAGGGCCCAGACCTCTCCCTTCTCAGCTTCATAGCCTTCCCCTAGGTACATTTCAAGGGCATTGAAATGCAATGTGCTGCAACACCTGTAGAGTTTTTTCCCTGGCACATATCTTTTTGCCAGGCCAAAGTCCGATATCTTCACGTATCCCTGAGGATCTACAAGAATGTTGTGAGGCTTCAAGTCTCGATGAACAATATTTTTCTGGTGGCAGTAGTCGACAGCCGCTAAGATTTGTCCAAAGAGTCTCTGGGCTGACGCTTCCTGAAGCCCACCAGTCTGCTGTATCAGGTGCATGAGTGTACCGCCTCCAACATACTCAATGATGAGATAAAAATTTTCAGGTGTTCTAATCACTTGTAATAAGTGAACTACGTGAGGGTTGTCCATTTCCTTCATCATATGAATTTCCGAAAAAATGCGTTTGTGATCCTCTTCTCTGTTTCTCAAGATTTTGATGGCAACCACGATCCCAGTGACTCGGTGGATGGCTAACTTTACAATGCCAAAGGCACCATGGCCAATAGTATGGAGTACAGTATACTGCCTGTTAAGGCTGTCCCTCAGAACACAGCTGTCCATGTCCCTGGGTGGAAATGATACCTTCCACAACCACAAACCACAAACACTATAAACAAAGTAGTTATCAGATCTAGGAGTCCCACAGAGCGCCCAAACAGCTGTTTGATCTTTTGGGACAAGACTTCAGCCCAGCCCACTCCCTTTTATGCATGCTATTGCTGGTGCCCTCACAATGGCTCCTTGTGAGGTCTGGATCATTTGTGTGTTGTAGCTCCTTAGAAAGACCTTGTGCAGCATAACTTGGGTCCTGGCTCTCTGCTCTCTGGAGGCACCTGTCTCTTCCTGGGTGGTCAGGGTGGATTTCCTTGCCACCCCCAGGGACACTGGAAAGGGACCACATAGCTGCCCTAGTCTCTAGTTTCTCTGACGAACCAGATGCTGTTTTGATTCCTGTCATGGTGGGTGCTCTGGCCAGTTTGTGTCCCCTCAGTGTTGGAGAACTGGCTTTCCATCTGGGTGTGGCCTCAATTCTAGTGTTGGTTTTGGCAGCCATGGCATGGGTTTCCTGACTTTTTCAACTCTCCTCTTACCCTCTCTGTCTTCCCTTTAATTTAGACATCGATAATCGTGAAAAACAAAAATCACCTCCCCCCCAAATAAACCCACCAAATGTTAAAACCATCTAATTCTGTAGCTCTTTCTATAAGTGAAGGATTCCCTTCTGCAGGAAACGTCAAGACTCAGGAAGTGAATGAAAGAAGGTTGAGGAAACTTCAGAAATTTACAGGTTTCACAAAACTCCTTCTCAAGGTTTCACAGGTGGTACATTGAGAGGAGGAGATTCTCCCGCCGTCCACATTGGCAAAGGGCTTCAAGGACACAGGTTTCCTGAGGTGCCACCCGTGCTACCTGAACTTTTCAGAGGTGCAGCTGCCCTGGAACTTCCCCTGCTCCTGCAGACAGACCCTCATCCATACTTCTGTCTGTAACCGTGATAAACTCATTTGTTCACTAAGCTCGACTGGGTGGAATCATTTCTTTGGGCTGACCCCAGTTCCCTACCTGAGCTACACAGACATTTACATTGTCCAAGGAAATGTCATACAATACACCTCAAAGGAACGGAGGGAGCTGCTGAACCATATGGGTCTCATTGTTTCTACCAGTTAAATATAGAGTTCAGGTCCCGAGAAAGTAATCAGAGACAAGGGATCCTTCCAAAGAGCTTTATTAAGAGTGTTAGAGCATCGTTGCCATGGACAGCCATGATGGGAGACTCCAAGGAAGGAGCAGGTATTCAGGTGCACATTGAGATTCAAGGAATTATCAGTGCAGTCCTTCGATTCCCCTCAGTTCCCAGCAAGAGCTCCATAACGACAGACAGCCATCCCAGATAGCATGGTGGAAGTCCTGAAGGAAAAGGGCCTTTGCTTCTCTTCACAAAAAGGAATGTTTTTTCTAAAAGATGTGACCTAGAGTATATCTACAGGTCATGGAGGAAAAGTACTAGATGAAAGCTGTAATTCAACATTGTCTTCTTATAGGAATGACAAGATCACATGACAGGCTAGGTCAGTCTTCTTTGCTGTGGGAGCAGGACAAACACCACTCAGAGTCAGAAAGAACTTAAAGGTTTATTACACTCTTGAGCTCTAGGGATGGAAAAGATTCCAGATTCTGAACAATTATTATCCACTTCATACAGCTTTAATAGGCTAATGAATGTCACTCTAGGTCCATCTTACTGTGGGAGACTTTTGAAATTCATACTTTCAAAGGCTAGGTCCTTGTAGTTTTAGCTCTCAGGCAATACTGTTTTACCTTCTAGTTTGTTGGAGTTTTTCTGCCCCACCATGTGCAAACATGATGCGGACCCCTTGACATGCCCTATGTAATAGGGGAACATTAACAATTTCAGGAGTCTTCCTGGTACGGTCTTGTCTGGGTGTCAGTGGGGACTGGACTTGCAGTTGCCAAGGGGGAGAAGCCCTATATGGCTACCAGCACTCTGGTTACAGCTGGGGGGTGGGGACATGGCCTGCTTTCTATGACAGATGCAGGGACAGAACTGTGAGCTAATACTACTGGCTGACAAAGGCCACACCCAGTGAGACCTGGTTTCCTCATTCCCGCTCTGCCTAGAAATGACCCTCAATAGGGCCATAGGAATTGGTGGCCTAGTCTCAAGGCAGACAGGTCTGGAGACCTTTCTCTTCAGCCCCTGTGTGACAGGACTGAACTAACCTTTTCAGTAGACTCCCTTCACTTTCAGATGCCCCCATCCTGAGGCACCTCCTGAGGTCTCACATGACTGATGTTCTCAGATCTCTGTCAGGGTCTATCCTGACCCTGCTTCTCACTGATCAGCATTCCAGGGCAGGAGGGTCCCCTGTGCTTTACTATTGGCTTTCTCAGCAATGAACATCTGGACTGAAATCTCTGTGGTTTTTATCACAGGCCTAGAATCCTGTATTATGTCCCCTCCAAGCACCTGCAAGAAGACACCCTGAAACAGAAACTCCCAGGGTCCAGTGGCTGGTCACCTTGAAGGAAGTAAGGGTCTCCTCACCCTGGAGTGCAGCTTCAGGCTGTACTGCTCCATCACCAAGTACCCAGATCACTGTCCAAATTCAACCCTGTCACCCTGACACTACTCCATCACAGGCACCGTGTTGACCTTGACAGTAGTGACAGGATGGGTGCTGGCATCCAGCCTGCCTGCGCTAGCCAGGATATGAACCCCCCAGATTCTAAGTTAACCCCGGAAAAAAGCCTCAAATTAAGTTCTCATACTCCATTGCAACCCCGATGAATGACAGCCAGCAAACAATCTCACAATTCATATGGAAGCACAAAAGGCCCAGGATAGCAAAAACAATCCTGAGTAACAAAAACACTGCTAGAAGTATCACCATACCAAACCTTAATCTATACTAAAAATCCATAGTAATAAAAACAGCCTGGTACCGACTCCAAAATAGACACGTAAATCAATGGATAAGGGTTGAGGACCCAGATATAAACCCACATAATTACAGCCATTTTATCTTTGACAAAGGGGCCCAAAAAATTCAATGGAAAAAGAACAGCATCTTCAACAAATGGTGCTGGCAAAACTGAATGTCCACATGCAGAAGATTAAAATTGGATCTGTACTTGTCACCATGCACAAAAATTAATTCCAAATGGATCAAGTACCTGAATATCAGGCCAAAGACTATAAAAACCCTAGTTGAAACGGTAGGGAACTCCCTTGAGCTGATTGGACTAGGCCAACAGTTCCTACACAGAAATCCAATAGCACAGTCACTAGAACAACACTCAACAAATAGGATCTTATGAAATTAAAGAATTATGAATTAAAATTATTCTGTTCAGATAAGAGATTGTAAAGCCAGCAAAAGGTAACCCACAGAATGGGAAAAAAATCTTCACTAACCACATATCTGATAGAGTTCTAATACCCAGACCCCACAAAGAACTTAGAAAACTAAACGCCAAGGAGATAAATAGCCAAATTAAAAAAATGGGCCTGGGAACTCAAAAGTAACTTCCAGGATAAAATTGAAATGTCTAACAAATATCTTAAATGTTCCACATCCTTAGCCATCAGAAAAATGCAAATCAAACCCCAGTCAGGATGGCAAAAATCCACAATACAAACACCACCAAATGCTTGTGGGAATGCAGGCTTATACAACCACTCTGGCGATCACTCTGGTGATTTTTTTAAAAAGTTAAAGATTGAAATGCCATATGACCCTGCTATTCCACTTTTGGGAATAATCCCCCATAAAGCAAAAATTCACCTCAATGACACAAGCACAACCATGTCCATAGCAGCACTATTTATAATAGCACAGTCATGGAATCAACCCAAATGCCCAACAGTTGATGAGTGGATAAGGAAAATGTGGTACATTTATTAATGAATTAATGAAAAATGAATTAATAAAATTTGCCAGGAAGTCGATGCAATTAAAAAAAATTATATTGAGTGAAGTACCCCATATACAAAAAATTAAGCGCCATATGCATTCCCTAATAAGTGGATCCTAGTACCAAATCCACTTAATGGCATATTCAAAGATAAATCTCTGTAATACCTACAGTAATCACAAAGATTATAAACAGGAGGGAAGGGTAAGGAGGCTTCCCCCCCCTCCAGAAATAAGAAGAGAGGGGATCATGCTTCAATACAGAATATAGGTCACCATCAAGTATTGCAAGTAAGTAACAAGACACCTGATTAAGCTCACTGTCACTTTCCTTCCTGGTCACTTGTGACTGAGGAGGTTTGATCTCACCAATCAGAGAGAGAATAGAGACTGGCAGATAGATGGTAACCATCCTGCAAATGGGAGACTGACCCCCCTCCACCATGGTCCCCTACTCCTATTTCATCTACCTTTGAATCTCCTTTTATAGTAAGATTTCATTTAAACATTTTATCTATGGTTAGGAGGTGACCTCCAATACCAATCAGGATGGAGCCAAGGGCAGTGCAGGAACAGCAAAACTGAAAACAACAAACCATAATTCAGAACACCAGAGACCCACATTAATCACCTGGAACCACACCATCCAAATCTCTCCCCATCCTAAAGTTCAGAGAAACTTGTGGAAGAGGGGATGGCAAGATTGTAAAAGCGTAAAAATGGGGAGGACCAACAATATGCAAGATACTCCACATAAATTAGGGCCGCAGTAGCCATAATCAGACTTTGCATGACCTGCGCGATGGCTGATGTGTCAATGTCCCCCCAAAGTCTAGCATGGATCACAGGCACTAGGATCCTTAGAGGCATGGGATTAACAGTCGTAATAGTGTTCCCATACTAAAGGGGAGCCCAAGAAATGGTTCTGGGCACTTGCACTGGGTCCTTTCACCTCACTAGAGTAGAGGAGGACTCAGAGGAAAATTTGGCATTCACACAAAAGGATGCTCCAGGGAATGGGAAGAGGAGGGGGAGACGCTGAGAGAAGGGAAAGGAGGGGGTTTAAAGAAAGGGGAAATGGGGGGGAGAGTGCAAAGGGGACTGGGGAGAGGTGGAGGGAGGTAGGAGACCAGGGTACCTATTAAGTTTGTATGATTGGGGAAATTAATATTAAAAATATCGCAAGCCTTAGAGGGAACATGTTATTGTTACTGTGCTGAAAGGACAGTCTTCTAAATATTTATGTTTTGTCTATAGATAAATACCGCTCTCAGCCTTGGTGAGAGGAGGTTTTTTGTTGTGCACAATGGTTAATGGAAACACGCATAAGCATTGAGACACCATTACTGCTGAGTGTTCACCCTGTTATAAGAAATCTTTATCCATCCACCTTCCAAGACACAGAGCACATAGAATAAGAGAAGACAGAAAGGAAGTAGGACTCATGACCTCACAGCAGCTCTGTTATCTACACAGGAACTGCCTGTCAGCATTGCAGGGTGGCTGGGGAGCAGCTCATGAAGCTTCAGCCCTAGCTGAGAAGCTAGTCCATGTCTTCCGGGGAAGGGAGAACTACTTTGCTTTCTGATTGCTCTCCAGTACATCACCCAACATACATGCTCATGAGTTGAGCATGAGACCTAGACTTAATAAAGGACATAAAGCTGTGTGAGAACATGTGATTTGAGGGGGCTTAGGTGGGAATAGAAATAAAGGAAGATTGCTATAGTCATGTGTGGCTTAGGCTCCCAGAGAGGAGATACAGTCCATTATGCCAGGAATCTCACAGCAGAAGACCTGGCTTGAAGGCAAAAGAAGGAAGGCTGGTTGAGTTCAGAACTTTCCCCATGGAGGCAGGGAGAGCAAGAGCAAACTGCAAGAGGAAGAATGGGTGGACCACCAAAGCTTCTGGTGTGTCTTCCTCCACCACCATGTAGCCCTTAGAGGAGGCTGCTGGACTTGGGGCTGAAAAGCAACAATGTAGATGTCTTGTCTGGACTCCACTGCACCTGAGAGGTCCACAACCAAAGAACTTAAAAGCCAAAGTGTAGCAACTTCAGGCTCTCCTTCTAAAATTCAGGAAGACATGGGAAGAGGACTAACATCTGATCTTAAAGTCTTACATTATCTTCCTTGAGGAAGGTCTGTGCTATGAAAAAAGTGTCTAATTTTATCTCATCGGGCCATCTGAAACTTTGTTTCCTCTGTCCTACAGGCCTGCTTGCTTCCCCCTGCTTCTCTGCTTCCCAGGATGATGGGATGACACTGGATTCTCCTCATGTAGGAAATGAACCCTTGTAAATTCAATGTGGACATGAAGGCCTCGTATCTTAGGCTCCAGTGCCACATCTCCCACAGTTGGGCACCAGTCATGGCAGTTGAGCCCTTGCTTGTGGCAGTTAAGACTTGTCACACTCCCAAAGTTCCACCCAACGTTCTCCCTCTAAAGGGCCATATCCCTCAGCCTGCTCTTCTCATCTTTACTCTCTGCCTTCTGCCAATCAACTCCTGTTTGGGGACCTGGACACAGACCAAGGAAAAGAGTTACCATGACTGTCTGTCTGCTCCTCTCCCTACAAAAGAGCACCTGGTGGATGCCTGTGACCATCACTTCCATCCCTAGCACGAACCTGTGCATGATGTGTGTGGGGAACAATCCTCCTGCCCTACATCCTCAAAGTAAATGCCACCCCACTGGAAGACTGCAAGTTAGGATCAAAGCCTGTACCCAGGACTAGAGTGATGGGCAGCAGGGGTCCTAGGAGGATGACCTTCAGTGTTCTGTGAGTATTTTCTGTTATTTCCCCCAAGAAAGCTGAATTCAGAAAGTCTTCAGTCAAAGTGTGCTAAACCTACTCAGCTAGTGAGACAAAATAGTCAAGCAGTAATTTTATTTACTTGTTGTTAAATAGAACTTACAATAGACAAATGAAACCTGTAAACAGTTATCAGCTTAGGATACAACATTTGCATAAATTCCCAGGAGATGGAGTGAGAAGGAGATGCCCTTAGTGAATTTTTCCTTCTTCCCAGCTAGAGAATACCTCATGTTCCTTCAGAGGGAGCACAGACTGGAGGCCCTTGTGACTCCTCACCCATCTGGGGCTGTGTCTACCTCAGCTGGAGCCGTGAGTGGCACTTGGAGTCACTCCCAAACACTAAACAGAAAGGTGATTACAAAGAATTATCAAAGTGTCCCCCAAGGACAGGAGGGCCAGAGGTGTTTCAAAGTGATAAGGAGTTGAATCACATGTGGTACAGAAGTGAAGACCCTCATTGTGACCCAGGGACTCTGGCTCCTACCTGGCCTGGTAGGTCCATGTCCTTCTGCTCAATGATCCTCGGAAGCAGAAGCAAGTCCTGTGCCCCAGTCCATGTGTGCAGTCAGAGGACACACTGTGCTGCTCAAGGAACACCTTGGCCGCTGCTTCACTCCTGTTTCTACTGCCTGGGACAGTCCCTCAGAGAGCACTGACCTTGTGGTCTCATAGCCACCAAGATGTTCAATGGTCCCGCAGTATGCGGTTGGGCCAAAGGCAGCATTTCTGAGGGATGAAGCAAGTCACAGGAAGGGAGGACTGTCTCAAAGCAAACTCAGAAATTGGCTCCTTTTACACATGCATCTCCTATCTCCTAGAGTACACAAGTCACTTTTCTGCTGTTGATGGCAGGATGTTGGATCACATTGAAGCACAGTAGAGGAAAGAAAACAAGATGTGTTTGTTTTCTCTCAAAATGGTTGGAATTTAATACTTTTTCCCAGTTGAGATGGGGTGGCTGTACATCATCCAAACTGATTTCAAATGTGCAGTCAAGGGGCTGAAGAGGTGGCTCAGGGATTAAGCCCTGCCTTGCAGGCGGAAGGTCCTGAGTTCCGATCCTAGACCCCCACGTATAGACGCTGGGTAGAAGCGGGGGCGGCCTGTGTTTCTGGTCCTGGTAGGGCGGAGCCTGTGAATTCCGGGGCAGAATAAACAAGGAGGTGGAGGTGGTCCATGGTGGTTCCCGAATTCGTCTGTGGTTCTACACACATACATACACGCATGCACACACAAGCATATACGCACAATTGAATAAATAGTAAAAAAAATGTGCAGTCAACTAACTCTTTTCCCTTGGCCTCCCAAGGGAGCTGGTATTACAGGAACCTACCACATGCCAGACTGGCATAAGATAAGACATCAATCTTGGCATGACCTAGGTCAGTGTGAATTGCAGAGCTAACACGCATTTAGCCACTGCTTCACTCCTGTTTCTACTGCCTGGGACAGTCCCTCAGAGAGCACTGACCTAGTGGTCTCATAGCCACCAAGATGTCCAGTGGTTCCACAGTATGTGGTTGGGCCAGAGGCAGCATTTCTGAGGGATGAAGCAAGTCACAGGAAGGGAGGACTGTCTCAAAGCAAACTCAGAAATTGGCTTGACCGCAGATGCAGTTCACCTGCATGGTTGCTGATAAATGATCATCAAATGGCTCAAGGGAACAAGGGGTTTATTTTCTTACTAATAGTCTGGTTACAGTCTGTCCAACTAGATAGGCAGAAGGAACTGGCCACACCATCTCTACATAATGGCTGAGAAAGGGACGATCCTTACTTTCCAGACCAGCATGTCTGGCCAAGTGTACATGCACAAGGAAGCCCCCTCTCAACCAGCTCTCTGGTTTATTCCAGGACTTGATCCCACCCACCATGGGCTGGACCTCCCCATCAGCTAGACAATCTCTTGCAGGTTTGCTCTGAGCTTAACTCAACCAATAATTCTCTACAAATGTGCCCAGAGCTCAAACCCTCATGAGTTAAGTTGACACCTGTGCTTAACTATGACAACTGCACTCAGAAATGACAGATCAAGTGACTGACAGGGAAGGGAAAAGCTAGAGGAGCCAGGCTGGGCTGCTGGGGATTCCTGGCACTGCCTCTCACACCTTCCAGGCTCTTTAGACATCTGGATTCTCTTGTTGTAGCGGGGGAAGCTGAGATGACATATCCTCATGTTTGTCCCTTTGAGTCGTCTCAGGTAGTGAGCTGTCCATCACAGGAGGGATGATCAAGAGAGCGACACTTGAAACCTCAACAGGAACATGTGGTGAGTGTGGACTAGGCTGTGTGCTGTGTCACGATTTCAGATCCTTCACAGCAGGCAAATCCCATAGGTAGGGTCCGGAGGGAAAATCAACCTGGCTATAACTCTCAAACTTTTTTTTACAAAAGTGACTTTCCACAATAGTTTCAGTCTCTTCTGAATCTTCCACTGTAGTCCTGGGCTGCTGGCGTCCTTGCCATACTTGGCTTTGCCCTGCCTTGCTGAAGACAGGCTGTAAACACCTAGGTGACAACATGGGTAGCTTAAAGGTCACTTTCCTGAGATAGGTGAGTCTAACAAATTTGGGATGTAGGTTACGGATACACCAACACACACACACACTGACACACATACCCCCCCACACACACTACCACACAGACACACATATTCCCACATATGCACACAGACATATATACACACCCCCCCACACACACAGGGGCACACACAATATCTCCTACCTGAGAGAACATGGGCTCAACTATCCTGGGGGCCAGTTTGCCCAGCTAGCAGGAGGGCACACAGAGCAGCTGTCTTGTCCTGTCACCCTGGAAATGAGGTGAACCACTCCTGTCCCACCTCTGCTTCCAGCATGTTTGTGAGACATTGAACATTTGATTTCACACTGGGGTAAGAAGTTCTTTTGTTTAGAGAGTTAACTACTTCCTAGGCTGCATTTGTTTTAAAATGGCTAATGACATCAGTAAGAGTGAGTCTTACCTCAGACATAGGAGACATACAGCATGGAAAGTACTTTCTCAGGAGTAAGGAAAGCAGATTCATGGTTGTGTTTACACTAGTTTGAGTATGAATGGGAGGTCTTTCACCTTGCATAGATATGGACACTGCCTTCACTTTAGGGTTAATGCAGGCCTTTAACTTGTGCTTGATGACATTTCTCTCTTTTTTCAATATTTCATTTATTTCGTGTGTGTGTGTGTGTAAGAGAGAGAGAAAGAAAGAAAGGTCTCTCTGAGGACCACCAAGGGTGACTTCAGGAACATCCTGGATTACTTCTACCTTCTTGCGTCACTCTGGGATTCCCCAGGCTCCACCCATCATAGCCAGAAGTGCAGACCACTGCAGTTTATGCCAGGTGTTTTTTACGTGGGATCTGGGATCTGAACTCAGGACCTTCTGCTTTTGAGTCTTAATCCCTGAGCCATCTCTCCAGCCCCAACATTGCTCTCTTTTACTAGGACCAGTTTCCATCCTGCCCCTGCACTTTGCCTGGAGCTAGTAATCCTGTCTCTGACTCTGCAAAGCTTCTGTGGGGTCTACTGTGTGCTGCTCCAGACCCTCACTGCACATCCCAGCACAGCTGAGGAAGACCTTGATCGCCTAGGGTCTAGGTTCATAATCCCCATTACAGATGACTCAGGGGAGCAGAGTCTAATTAAGTGAGAGTCTGGCACCAAGGATCTCCTCTCTGGTTGAAACACTTAATGATGAAGATGTGGATTTCCTGACACTCAGACACCAGGACTGAAGGAGAGACAGTGATGTGAAGACTTCCCTGAGTTGAGATGCCAGTGGAGGGTCCATTGAAGTTGAGCTGGGACTAGTGCAACCCATGATTTTTTTTAATGTTTTATTTTTATACTTACTTACTACTTTATGAGAAATTTGAGAGAAAGGATATCATGCTACACTAACAGCACTGTTTGAACTACCTTTTCCCCTGAGGGTTTTTTGTTTTCATGTGTCTGTGTTTCTCTTTGTGAGTCAGAGAACACTGTGTGCCTGTGTAGGCCCAAGGGTGTCTTCTGGAATCACTTTGGATTGTTTCTACCCCCTATTTTCTTTGCTCTCAGGTTTTCCCAGGCTCCTCCTTCCAGGACCAGAAGTACAGGTCAGAGCCATTTCCACTTGGCCTTTTCACATGGGATACTAACTGAGGATCTTCTGCTTTGAAGGCAAAGGCTTAACCCCTGAGCCATCTCTCACCCCTGAATTTTTAATCAACCCATGATTTTCTACTTTTATTTTTTCTCTATGTGATGTAGTTGACTTTCTCTTCAGATTTGCCTTGAATAGTAGTAGAAAAAGTATAGATAATTTAACTTTCATTGAAAGCATTGTCTTGAACGATTTAGCTACTAGAAGAGCACTTGCCTAGATTTGATTCCCTTTGATTTGATTCCTTTGATGTATATGCATTATAATAAATATATTGTAGGAAATTTTCTTGGTCATAAGTGCCTTCGACCCTCAGCTTTTTACAGATGAAGAGTCTCACTTTGCAGGCCAGGCTGTCATCAACCTTTGGTGAACATCCTTCCTCAGACACTCCAGGAGATCTCACCTTCCTTCTCCCATTGGAATTGTTTCTTTTTGTCTTCCTCTTCTTCCTAGAGAAACATCTCATTTGTCCTATTCCACAAAATAAACATGAAAAGCACAATTCTTCACGAGGGCTTTAGCATAGAAAACAGCCTTCTTTCATGCAGGCAGACCCATGACACTGGAATAAACTGAATCACATGCTCAGTTCTTCTTTCAGACATCACCAATTAGGCATAAAATTGCTCCTAGCTTGCATAAGTTCATTTAAAGAGCGAAAAGTCCAGCAGTCTTCTCATCACTCAAGTTTGGGCTATTCGGGGTCTTTAGTTCTTCCATATGAATTTTGAGATTGGGTTTTTTTTTTTCAGTTCTTTGAAGAAGTACATTGGCATTTTGATTGAGATTACATTAAACCTATATATGCCTTGGGTAAGATGGTCATTTTCACAATATTGACCCCACTTATCCATGAGCAAAGAAGGCCTTTCCACTTTCTAGTGTCCTCTTTAATTTCTTTCAGCAATGTTTTGTACTTTTCATTGCATAGGTCTTTTACTTCCTTGGTTAAATTTATTCCAAGGTATTTTATTTTCTTTGAAACTATGGTGAATGGGATTAATTCTCTCATTTCTTTCTCAGCTATATATGTCTCTGGTATATAGGAAAGCTACTGATTTTGTAGCCTGCCATTTTATTGAAACTGTTTATTAATTCAAATAGTTTCTTAGTGGAGTCATGTGCATCTCTCAAGAACAGAATCATGGGGCTGGAAAGGTGGCTCAGGGGTTAAGCCTATGCCTTGCAGGCGGAAGGTCCTGATTTCGGATCCTAGACCCCACATAGGTCCTGGGTTCGGATCCTAGACGCTGGGTGGAAACAGGGGCGGCCTGCGTTTCTGGTCCTGGTAGGGCGGAGCCTGTGAATAACAAGGAAGGGCAGAATAAACAAGGAAGAGGTGGAGGTGTCCATGATGGTTCCCAAATTCGCCCGTGGTTCTACACACACACACACAATTGAATAAATAAAAAAAAAAATTAAAAAAAAAGAGTAGAATCATATCATCCCCAAATAGGAGTTTAATTTCTTCCTTTCCTATATGTATGTCTTTTATCTCTCTCTGTTGCCTTATTGCTTTAGCCAGGACTTCAAGCACAATATTGAACAGGAGTGGTGACAGTGGACATCCTTGTCTCACTCCTGATCTAAGCTGGAATACTTCAACTTTTTCCCTTTTTAGAATGATGTTTGCTTTAGGCATGTAAGAAAAACCCTTTAGTAAGTTAGGTATGCCCCCTCCATTCATGTTTACTACAAAGCTTTTACTATGAAGGAGTGTTGAATTTTGTCAAAGGACTTTTCTGATCTATTGATTGTATGATTTTTGTTTTTGAGTCTGTTAATATGATGAATCGTGTTTATTGATTTACATATGTTAAACAGTCCATGCATTCAAGGTATGAAATTGACTCGATCATGATATATGATCTTTTGGATATGTTTTTGGATTCAGTTTGCTAGCAATTTACTGAAGATTTTTGCATCTATATTCATAGTGAAAGTGGCCTATAATTCTCTTTTTTTGATGTGTTAAGCCTCTGCCTTGGAATCAAAGTAATACTGCCTTCGTACAAAGAGTTTGAGAGTATTCCTTCTTTCTCTATTTTATGGAATAATTTGAGGAGTAGTGGTATTAGTTCTTCTCTGAAGATTTGGTAGATTTCTGCACTGAATCCATGTAGTCCTGGACTTTTATTAGTTGGAAGACTTTTAATCTCATCTCTTGTCTTTGGCCTAGTTTAAAGTATTTATTTCATCTGGAGTCAATTTTGGTAGGTTGTATGTGTTTAGGAATTCGTCCATTTCCAATTGAAGAGAATATAAATTTTCAAAGGATCTGCAGTATCTGTTGTGATTTCCCCATTTTGTTTCTGATTTTGTTGATTTGAGTGTTCTCTCTTCTTTTGGTTAGTGTGCCTAAAGTTTTGTCAACCATGTTCATCTTTTCAAAAAGATAGTTCTTTGTTTCATTGATTTTTTTTTTGTATTTTCTTTTTCAGTTCTAATTCATTGATTTCTTCTCAGATCTTGGATATTTCTTCCCATGTACTACTTTTTAATCTTAAGGCTTTCGGGTGTAACATTAAGCCATTATTTAGGATTTTTCCTTTTTTATGATGTAGGCATTTAATGCTATAAACTTTCTTTAGAGCAGCTTTCAATGTGTCCTATAGATTTTGGTAGGTTGTATCTTTATTTTCTTTGGCTCAATGAAATCTTTAGTTTCTTGTTTTACTTCAATTTTGATCATTCCTCAATGTGTTATTTAGCCTCCATGAATTTGAGTGGTTTCTGCTGCTTCCTTTATTATAGATTTCTACCTTTATTCCACAATGGTCAGATACTATGCAGTGAATTATTTCAATTTTTCTGTATTTATGAAGGTTTGATTATTTGTGTCTTAGCATATGATCTATTTTTGAGAATGTACCATGGGCGGATGAGAAGACTGTATTCTTTATTGTTTGGATAAACTGTCCTATAGATATCTATAAGGTCCATTTCTTTTAACTCCAATGTGTTTCTGCTTACCTTTTGACCCATTGACCAGTCCAATAGTATTAAAGTATCTATCACTGTTTTTGGGTTGATTAAATGTTTTGCCTTCTATAGTATTTGTTTGATGTATTTGGGTGCTCCTATGTTTGGTGCATATATGATTAGGATTTCAGCATCCTCCTGCTGAAATATTCCGTCAACTAGACATAGTATCCATTTGTATTTGTTATGGTTTGCTTTAGTTTGAAGACTATTTTGTCTGATATTAAAAGGGCAATGCCTGCTTGTGTCCTCTTTCCATTTGCTTCGAGTACCTTTGACTATCCTTTCATCCTGAGAACATATCTATCTTTCATGGTAGAAGTATATTTCTTGGAGGCAGAGAATTGACAATCCATGATGTTTGATCCAAGCTATAAACTTATATCTATTGACTGGGGAGTTGACATGTAAAGTTATTTTTGAAAGGTGTTTAATGGGTCCTGATATTTGTTATCTTGCTTATGTCTATTGTCTGAGTTAGATTTTCCATTTCTGTATTTGCTTTTAGGATAGTTATATGTTGATTATAGTAATTTTATTTGAAATCACTGGCTACAGATTTTTGGTGGAATGGTTGTCTTCTATCTGGGATGCTATTTTTCAAAAAGCATTTGGATGATGTTTATAGTGTTTATGTTTTGATTTTGTTACATAATAAATGTTTGGGCCTTTACCTGAGACAAAAGGTAGATATTTTAGTGTTTAGTAGAAGTGTGTTGATGTGTCTCAGATGAGTTTTTGGAAGTAACTATTATGTTGTCTTTGGAAGTGACTATTATTTTTTTTTCTCTATTTATTCTCAAAGTCTGGTGTTCTGTGGGATCTTCTACTTGGACTTATTTCCTATGTGCGTGATTAGTGGGGGTGGGAAGGAGTATCAAGGGATCAAAGTCAGGACCAGGGACCTCCTGCACCATAGACAGACAGCATCAGGGCTGACTTCATCTGAGCCACAACTACGCAAGGAACCAAGGTGATGAAAGTCAGGATGGAGGATCTCCTGTACCACAGACATGCACTTCAGAGCTGACCTCGCATTCTTCTTTCCACCTTCCCCCCAGGAAGTTCCAATCATGTGTCATGAATAGGTATTCTGTGCTTAGGGCAGCTGAAAGCAATGCCAGACCACAAAGCTGCTCTGCATGCTGTGCTGCCCACCATTTCCATCCTAAGGTTTCATCCCATTAGGGGCTCCCCAGACAACAAGAAACTGAAGAAGAGAGCTAATTAGCTCTCTTCCTTAGGGAAGAAAGAAAATGGATGGTTCTGCAGAGAATGCAACCTAGGAATGCATGAGATTCCCTCATGTGGTCAGGAACATGTTGGACTGTCTTTTGTTCTGATATAAGCATGTGTCCATGGCATCCTCCAGTTTGTGATCAACTACTTGGTGAGCATTCCTAACCCACTGAGCCTCAGAGTTCCAATGTCTTCTCAAGTATGGACTCTGCCTGCTGTGGACAGTCACTGTGTGATGATGTTTCACACTGGTGGGGAAGTGATGCTGAATGTCTGAGCCCTCATGGAAAGTCAGCCTTCTCCGCAGATCTCTGCTGCTATGGCTGCTTCTGAAGACATAATTTATTTAAAGAGAGGAACCCTGTAAGCATTGTGTGAGGAAAGATGCCTCTGGGGACCAAATGTCCATACCTGGGACCCACTGAATATTGGGATCCAGAAGGGCTCTGGGGAAAACATAGGAAAGTCCTGCAGAATGTGGCCGATGGTGTGTGCCAACCAGACACAGCTTTTATGAGGGTCCTATGAGGCAGTGAAGGGATCATCTGTAAGATTGATGGCTCTTCACTTTTGGGGAAGATTCAGTGTTGAGGGATCTGCAAGGTGGGGAAGCAGTGCTGCCAGGCATATGGGCTTTGCTGAGCTGGTGCACTCAGCAGCGCTGTTCTCAGACCAGAAATACCTCCATTCCTTCGTCTTGCTGTTCTCTTCTGTAGGGAATGAAGGTCTTAGGTACACTAGTGGAGTACAGTTGAGGAGATCTATAGGCACACATTTCTTTTTTTTTTTTTTTGAAGTTTTTAAAAGAACCTTTATTTTTTTTTAACATGTGCATTACAGGAAGCAAAACACAAGAAACAAAGAACCAAGTCATCCAGTCACAAGCTCAGCTGGACATGTTCCAGATCCTGCGTGTGCACACAGCATTCCATTAGGTAACAGCTTGTACCGTGTGTAGCATGCGTTCCCACACATCATGAACATTCACCAATTCAAAACCCCAGGCTACACAAGTACTTCGATAACCAAGAATATCCCACGGCATCTCAATCTGTCACACAAAATTGCAATCCTGTCTGCCTTGGCAACAAAAATTTCACAGAAGACAAAAACGGCAACAGGCCTCTAGATAGAAGTATTGGCGAAGTTACAATTAAAACTCTGCATTCACTTAATGTTCAATTTAAAACCAAACATAAAACAAGCCTACGCTGTACGGTGTTTCTAAGTATATCATATGATCTATACTAAGATCTTAGCAAGAAGTTATGCTCCTGATGAATTAATATGTTCCTACAGTGTAGCCAGAGAGTGCAATCAATGGTTCCCTCCAAAGCTGGTGAACACCTGTTAGGCACACATTTCAAGCCAACATTTCAGAGGTATGGCTGCATGGTTCAGTTTGGTGGTCTCATTTAGAATACTTTCTGAACATATCTCACATTTTTTCATCCATGGATGTTTTAACATGTCTTTTATCTGTATAGTTCAATTGGTAATTATGGTTTTATGATGTTATTTGCAAGCACCATGCATACTTCTGCAGCTATTCTCCTGGAAAGGGCTTACCTTTTAATGAGAAGGGCCCTTTTTCATTGCAAACAATACTACTTGCACTTAACTCCAAATATCTGCCTCATGATTCCTTCAATGTACTGAAACAATATGCACCGCAAGCTCTTACCAGCATATTTGTCATTATCAGGCAAAAAATTGATGAACTTATTTTTTTTGTCTCCTGGAACTTTTGAGGTCTCGGGAAATGATGATCAGATTAAGGGCATCCTCAAACGTTTATTGATCAGCTAAAATTGTTCTGGACATTCACCTGATTCAGGTGGCCCGCTTGTCTGACATGTGGCTATATTTCCACCTTAAGAATGTTTCATAATGTACTAAATATGATCTGATTATGTCACACTGGAGTCTGCCTGCAGGCTGAAAAATGAGATTGGCCAGAATCCACAGTCTGGCAGGGAGCAGTCATCCCCTCTCAGCTTTAGGCCAAGCCAACATCATGTGTGAATCTAACGTGGCATGTGGATATGCTCAAGAGGCCTGTAGCAGTGCCAAAGGGAGGTAAATGAAATCTCATTTTTTTCTGTAGACTGTAGAGAGCTCGACAGGTTTCTCAATGCCTGACCTCTGATGGAATTTGGGACATTCATTTGCTCATCTCTGCTGCCAGTGGTACTTCTTGAAAGGCGCTTCCTTTAAGTGGGAGGAATCCTGCATTCTAAATGTGAACCAAGACAGCCACATGCACAGATGCCCTCTTTGAGTCCACAATATTGAGGGGTTTGAGAAATCTCTAGAGAATCAGCTCTCAGGAGGGGATTATGTTTCCATGTCCGTGAGAGGCCACACAGTCAGGATGTGGATGTCCACTTAAATTTACTATGACTCCTGCAGGGGGAGCCAGGGTACCAGGTGAGGGGTGTGGCTTTACACATAGGAATCATATTCTTTGTTTATAAAATTTCATATAACTCTGTTAGAGGTATGGCCATGTTCTCTAATAGTAGAGGGCGGAAGAAGGCATGGATGTGCAACTATAAATCTTCTGACTGGATATTTTGTGCCTTGGCAGTTGCTGTCGTGAAGTCCAAGTGGGAAAGAGGCAATGGAATGATGGCTGGTGTTATATAGTTAGATACAGGTGTCAATTTGATGGCTGAGGGTTTGAGTTCTGGGCACATTTGTAGAGAATTAATAGTTGAATTAAGCCCAGACCAAACCTGCTGGAGATTGTATAGTGGATGGAAAAGAATCAGCCCATGGTGGGTGCGACTAGTCCCCAGTTGGGTGAATAAAATGGAGGGAGCTGTTTTGAGAAAGGAGGCATCCTTTTATATACTTGACCAGGCGTGCTGGTCTGGCAAGTAAGGACTATCTATCTATCTCTCATCCATTATGCGGATATTATGTGGTCAGTTCCTTCATCCCTGGTGTTAGTGTGAGCTGTCCTGCTAAGATGGACAAATAACAGTAACCGTGAATCAGAAGAGAATAGGCCCCTTGTTCCTTTAAATTGTTTGATGGTAAATTAATCAGCAACCATGCAGCTGAACTGCAACAGAATTTAGTACCAGAGAAGTGAGGTATTGTTGATAAAGTTAGTTATGTGACTTTTGTGGCTTTTCAATGTTTTTTTTTTTTGACAATGTTGAAAATGTTTGAAGACTTGGGGACTGTGGATTACAAATACCATTCTGCAGTTTTATGACCCATTTGAAGAATAGAGGTGCTCGAGAGTGTTGTGAATTGTTTGGAGTCTGGTTTGTGATGAAGGGAAGAAGGATTTTGGTGAAGTTGAATTTGAAGAGGATGCACTGGTTTGCTTGGTAGAGGAGAGCTATGTTGGCAGCCTTGAAGTTTGTGATGAAGAAAGGGCAGACAGAAGAGTGACAGTGGCTGTTGGAGAGATAAATTTCATTGAAGGAAAACCTAGTGCTTTTCACTGAGATGATGGAAGAAATGAATACCAGCATAGAGATTCTTCTGAGTCAGTACGAAGAAGTTGAATCAGCTATGATACCAGGGAGCTAATCTCCACCTGGAGGTTATGACAGAACTTGGCAAAGTTGTCCATGTGATATTGGTTTTGGAGGCATCAAAAATGCAAGACTCCTTGTTCTTTTAAGTTATTTGATGAGGGGCTGGAGAGGTGGCTCAGGGGTTAAGTCTCTGCCTTGCAGGCGGAAGGTCCTGAGTTCAGATCCCAGATCCCACGTATAGACGCCAGGCGGAAGCGGGGGCAGCCTGCGCTTCTGGTCCTGGTAGGGCGGAGCCTGTGAATCCCGGGGTAGAAGGAGGTGGAGGAGTCCATGGTTGTTCACGAATTCGTCCGTGGTTCTACACATACACACACACACACACACACACACACACACACACACACACACACAGACACACACACACGTGCGTGCACATACACATGCACATGCTCACAGTTGAATAAATAATAATAATAATAAATTTTTAAAAATTAAAAAAAAAGTTATTTGATGAATTTATCAGCAACCATGCAGGCAAACTGTGACAGCTAGTTTTTCACTGTGGAATGAGAATGAAATTCAAGCAGTCTCCATGCAAAGAGCATGGTGTTATTTCATGGTTCACAGTCCTTGGTGGGGTGATTCATACAAGCCAAAACCCCTGGACAGCCTGAACTTTAAACGAGAAGCACAGGTCCACAGCTCTTCAAACTTCCTCCATCTCAGATACTAAGGGCTACATATTTCTGTCACATGCCGTCGGCAGTGCTTTGCTACTACACTGAGTAGGTCTTAGTCCATTTACTTTCTGACTCTATTACGCATTTTTTACCTAGGGATGCTTCACAATTTCCACTATTCTCTGTGCCAACTGTTTATAATTAATATATGACATTATGTATCTTTTCTGATAGGCAACCTACCACACCATGTATTCTACTCTGGACCTTCTCTTTGGGTTCTTAAAGTGTTTTTCCTTTAAAAGATAGGTTTTCCATGCTAGTTAGGAACATCGGCAAATCCACGTGTCAGGGGTGGGAAAATTGGCCAGTTCCTGTCCCTTCCTCTTAGCTTTAGGCCAAACCAGCAGCATGATCAAACCCTGAATAGCTCCTTACAAGAGGGTCCAGAGGCCCAGACATTGCCACAGAATGACAGAAGAAATCCTTCCACTGGAAAAAAAAAATTGACATGGAAAGTGGTGTCTATTGGTGCATTAGTTCCATGTAAAGCACAGATGTCATTGATTTCTCATAGATTTATGCCTGCTGTTTGTTTTTTTTATTTCCACTCATACAAACTTAACAGGTACACCGGTCCCCCCTCCCTCCAACCCCCTAACCCCCTGTGCCCCCTCCCATCCCCAGAGGATCCTTTAATGTGCATGCCAAACTCTCCTCTGGGTCCTCCTCTCCAATGAGGTGCAAGGACCCCGTGACATTTCCCAGAACCCTTTCCTGTGTTCCCGTTAAGCATAGGAACACTACTGTGGCTGTCACTCCCTTGCCTCCAAGGATCTTGTGCCTTTAGTAAATGCTAGACTTTCTGATGTCAATAGTGTGTTGGACATTGCATAGGGCATGTAAAGACCAAATAAGATTGCTTCGGCCCTAACTTGTGTGGAGTATCTTGCATATCATTGCTTCTCCCATCCTTGTGCTCTTACAATCTTACCGCACCCTCTTCTGCAAATTTCCCTGAGCTTCAGGATGGGGAGAGATTAGGCTGGCCGAGTTCCAGGTGATTGATACAGAGTGCCTGATGTTCTGAATTATGGTTTGTCGATTTTTTTTTTTTTCAGTTTTGCTGCTTCTGCAATGCCCTTGTCTCTACCCTGATGGGTATTGGATGTCGCCCCCTGGCCGGAGATAAAATCCTGTTAAATTAGAGTCTTATTATAAGAGTATATGCAAAGATAGATGTAATAAAACTAGGAAACCGCGGTGAGGGAGGGGTCAATCACCCATCTGCGAAATGGTTACTTTCTATCTGCCAGACTATACGTCCTCCCCTTCTATAGTAAGATCATACCCCATCAGTTGTAAATGATCAGGAAGGAAAGTTTGTGGCCTATTTTCTCTGCTGTAACATGGTCCCCTCTCTCCTTGTTACTGGTGTGGCCCTCCAGCCCCATACCTCCTGTTCATAATCTTAGCAATTACTGTAGTTATTACAGAGATTTATCTTTGAGTGTCTCTAAGTGGGTTTCATACTAGGAGCCACCTATTAGAGAGTACATATGGCGCTTAATTTTCTCTGTCTGGGATACTTCACTCAATATAATTGTTTCTAATTCCATCCATTTCCCGGGAATTTCCATTAATTCATCATTTTTGATCGCTGAGTAGTACTTCATTGTATACATGTACCACAGTTTCCTTATCCACTCGTCAACTGTTGGACATTTGGGTTGATTCCATGACTTTGCTATTGTAATCAGTGCTGCTATGAACATGGTCGTGCTTGTGCTATCGAGGTGAACCTCTGCTGCATGGGGGGTTATTCCCAAAAGTGGAATAGCAGGGTCATATGGCATTTCAATCTTTAATTTCTTTAAGAATCTCCAGACGGCTCGCCAGAGTGGCTGTATGAGCCTGCATTCCCACCAGCAATGTAGGAGAGTTCCCCTCTCTCCACATTCTCTCCAGCATTTGTTGTTGTTTGTATTGTGGATTTTTGCCATCCTGACCGGGGTGAGATGATATCTCAGGGAAGTTTTGATTTTATGCCTGCTGTTTGTGAGGAAACACATCTGGCATTGTAAACTTAATGGGAGGTCTGTGAAAGTGGACACTATAGATTACAGATGGGAACAAACTGCTAACCATAAGTACTCAATGTACTTGATAAGAGACCTCCATATTATAAGAGACTCTTCTCATTATACTCAGATGAGAAATGCTCTCGGTAGTCAACAGAAAAGAATCCTTTTGCAAGGGATAGTGTTTACTATGAGAACTCCTGCTGGTCAAAGTGCAGAGAATAAACCCCTATGGAGTGCTCAGCTCTAAAGAGGACATCAATATCATCCCTATCCCATGGCTGAATGGAAGAGAGTTCCTTAAGAAAGTAAGAGCCTGAGCGTGGGAGTGGTACTAGCAGAGAATATCCCTCCTTATGACAGGGCTGCCACATCCCAGAACTCACTGCCATGAATTCTGTTCTACTAGATTTACACGGTCAAGGGCCATTAGCATTTCACCATGGTGGTGAAAGATGTCAAGAAATACTGCAACTCCTGTCCAAGAATATACTTCAGAATAATGCCAGAGGAGCTTCTTTATTCAATGATTTACCCAAGCAAGTGTCCAGGAACTTGGCAGGATAGACTTCCAGATGAAACCCAGTGATTCACACATGCAATAAGAAGTGAAAGTAAGAGGCAGACTGACTAGAATGGAGGTAGTAAGAAGTGGATAGAAAGGGAAGGAATTGAATAGTAAGGGGTGGAATCACATAAATTTATTGTATTTATGTAGGATGGTGTCAATAAAAAGTAAAAATGAATTAACAATAAACACTAAATTAGTATAATAAATCTATAGATTATACAGAGCCAAAGAGGTTTATTAATGTCTGATCTTTGATGGAAGATCTTACGGTGGGATGTAGATTTCTGCTACTACAGATGCTTCTTGCAAGGTGTTTCCTTGAAATGGAGAAAGCCTGTGAGGTCAGAGTGGACAGCAACAGCCATTTGTCCACATGCCCACTTTGGACCTGTGTGATCTCTATGGAGTCTCCCGTCAGAGGGATGTTGGCTGCACAGCAGCGTGTGGCTATTCAGCTGGAATGTGCACTTCCTCTGACGATCACTGTTGTTCACGCAGGGGAGGTCACATCTGTTGATTGATGAGGCCAGGACACCACATTAGGAGTTGGACTCATGCGTGGAGGGCTCATCCTGGGAGCTGCAGAGGGAAATGGAAGGCATGGACGCACAGCAGCATCCCGACAAGGTGTTGGTGCTTCTGTCTGCGCTTCTCAGAGGACTGTGAAGGGCAAGAGCAGGATGATTAAGTTGGAGGAAGAACAAGGGGGGAGGAGACTCCATGCGAAGAGGACATGTAATTTAGCATTTACAGTTCTTTCTGGGGTGGTTCAGACAAATCCAACCCTTGGACAGCCTGATGTTCTAACAGTGAGGTATAACTGCATGCCCTCACTGAAGTCCTTCTTAGGAAATGACAAAGGTATATGTGGGTCCAGTTTCATATGGAAAGTATTGCTTTTGCTACAGTATGACCATATCTCAGTGTGTCCTTTCCTACACTATTGGTTACACTTTTTTTTAACCCAAGAGGGCTTCATAACTTCCTTTACTCTGTCCGCATCAATGGTTAGTATCTCATGGGTGTTGTTATGTACATTCTGCTGGGGATCTTCTCTTGGAGCTCTTAGAGGACTTTACTTGAACAAGGAGGCACTCCATTTCATTAAGAAAGAGCAGCACACTCACCTGACAGTCAGGGACAGCCAGGCAAGAAGCAATAATCTCTACTTAGCTTCAGGCTGACTCAACCAGATGAGTAAGCCTTATGTGGCCCTTGGCATTGACAAAAGGCTTGATAGGCCCATGACAGCTCCACAGAGTGACAAGCAAGATCTGCTTTCAAAGAACATGAATATACTGAAGAAGCTAAAGAGGTTTAGGCAAGATTGAACTACCATAGTAAGTCCTACTTTTCATTTCCTCTCTCCCCTGTTTCTTCAAAGATGTTTCTTTTAAAAGGGAGAAACTGGGCTGGACAGATGGCTGAGGGGTTAAGCCTCAGCCTTGCAAGCAGAAGGACCTAAGTTTTGGACCACTGATGCCAGAGGAAAGGCAAAAATCTGCATTTTGGGCCCTGGAAGTTGGAGCTTGGGAAAACAGAGCAAATCCAAAAGGAGGTAGAGCAAACCAGAATCATTCCAAAAAGTCACCCTTCTACTGCACCCTCTGATACACATCTTCACAGATGGATTCCCACACAAACACACTCAAAAATAAAAATGAGGCCCTTTACACCCCACCCCGCTCCGCCGGTCGGGACGCGCGCGGTCCAGCCGGGCCTCACCCCGTGACCTAGGTAAGTCTCCGCCCGAGCCCGCCCACCAGGACCGCAGGCCAAATAATTCAGTTTAGTGAAATTGAGAGATCTTAGAGTTAAAATGACAATGCCAAAGTCAAAGTGCAAATCCATGAGAAGCAACACTCAAGTAAACAAATTTCCCACTGAAGAAATTAATCCCATAATGTTAGACTCCAACCAGAACAAACCCACGGAAAAAGGCCAAGAAAGCCTCACCCAGGATAAAGTCTTTCAAAATATGATCATTACCATGTTCAATACTATGAAAGAGGAAATCCAGGAGGAATTACATAATCGAATCAATCGCTTTGAAGAGGAACACAACAGACATCTGGAGGAGTTGAGAAAAACAGTGCAAGAAACAAAAAGTGGCATAGAGCAGTTAAAACAAACTCAAGCAGAGTTTAAAACTGAGCTAAAAGACAAGTTATCTTCAACCCAGAACGCCACAGAGAGTCTTATCAACAGAACTAACGAAGCAGAAAACAGAATTTTGGACCTTGAAGATAAAGTGGGAGTACTAACCAGCTCAATGGAAGAGGTTGTTAAAGCCAAAAAGATACTTGAGAGAAATATCCAAGAGATATGGGACACCCTGAAAAAGCCTAACATGCGTATTCATGGAATACCAGAGCAAGAATCTCAAAATACCACCCCTGAGGAAATTTTTCAAACGACCATCAAGGAAAACTTTCCTCATCTAAAAAAAGAGAGGCCCATCATATACAAGAGGCATTCCACACCCCAAACAGATACGACCAAAATAGAAGCACGCCGCGGCAATATAGTTAAAACACTCCACATTCAAGATAAAGAACTGGTGCTGAGAGCTTCAAGGGAGAAAAAACAAGTCACTTTTAAAGGTAAACCTATTAAAATAACAAATGACTTCTCAGTCGAAACAGTAAAAGCAAGAAGAGCTTGGAGAGACATACTTCAAGTATTGAATGAGCAAAAATGTCAACCCAGGCTGATTTACCCTGCAAAACTATCAGTCATGATCGAGGGAGAAAGAAAAATCTTCCAGCACAAAGACAACTTGAAGGGATACATGTCCACCAAACCAGGCCTTCAAAAAAATGCTAGAAGTGATACTCAAGCTTGAAGAAAAAAACAGGCATATCCAGGAGAACAGAAGGCAAATATAACACCACTAAAAATGAAGCAATATACTTATAAAAGCTACTAAACATAATAAATGTCTGGAATTAACAATAGTTTCTCCATTATAACACTAAATGTTAGTGGAATTAATTCACCGATCAAGAGACACAGATTACAAACTTGGATTAAAAATCACAATCCATCAATCTGAAACCCATCTCACCACAAAAGATAGGCACGCTCTAAAAATAAAAGGCTGGTCAACAATTCTACAAGCAAATGGAAGCAGAAAACAGGCAGGGGTAGCCATTATGCTATCAGACAAAGTGGACTTCAAACCAAAGAAAATTATAAGAGACACGGATGGATACTACATTTTAGTCACAGGTACAATTCACCAGGAAGACTTCACAATACTGAACATATATGCACCCAATACGGGCCCCTCCACATTCATTAAGAAAACCCTACAGCGTCTAAAGCAAGAAATCAACCCCCAAACGATAATTCGTGGGGACTTCAACACCGCCCTCTCAACATGGGATAGATCAACAGATCAAAAGCTAAACAGAGACACTTTGGAACTTAATCAAACCCTGAAAGAAATGGACCTTACAGATCTCTATCGAACTTTTCACCCACGCACCAAAGAATACACATTTTTCTCAGCAGCACACGGAACGTTCTCCAAAATAGATCACATATTGGGCCACAAAACGAATCTACACATATACAAGAAAGTTGAAATTCTAACCTGTGCCCTATCAGACCACCACGGCCTAAAGCTGGACATCCACAACACATCAAACAAGAGAAAATACACTAACTCCTGGAAACTTAACACTATGATGCTGAATGAGAACTGGATTCAGGAAGAAATTAAAAAGGAAATTCAAGATTTCCTGAAAGTGAATGATAACGAAAATACAACTTACCAAAATCTCTGGGACACAATGAAAGCTGTTCTAAGAGGTAAGTTCATAGCTCTTAATGCCTACGTCAAAAAAATGGAAACATCAGAAATAAACAACTTAACAATGCAGCTTAAAGCTTTAGAGAAACTAGAGCAATTTGATCCCAAAAGTAGTACAAGAGAGGAGATTAGCAAAATAAGGGGAGAAATATCTGAAATCGAGATTAAGAAAATGATAGAAAAAATCAACCAGTCAAAAAGCTGGTTCTTTGAAAAAATCAATAAGATTGATACACCCCTAGCTAAATTAACCAAAAGCAAGAGAAAACCCAAATTAACAAAATTAGAAATGAACATGGAGTTATCACTACTGATACCCAAGAAATCCAGAGAATTATAACATCATATTTCAAAAACTTATACTCTGTGAAGTTTGACAACACAAAAGAGATGGATGAATTTCTAAGTAAACACAACTTACCTAAATTGAATCAGGAAGTTGTGAATTATTTAAATAGTCCTATAACATATAAGGAAATTGAGGAAGTAATCTCGAATCTTCCCACCAAAAAATGTCCTGGACCAGATGGATTCAGCACAGAGTTCTACCAGACATTTAAGTAGTTAATAACACCAATACTCCTTAAACTGTTCCATCAAATAGCAAAGGAAGGAACACTACCAAATTCCTTCTATGAAGCTAAAAAAGAAAACTATAGGCCGATCTCCCTGATGAACACAGACGCGAAGATTCTCAACAAAGTCTTAGCAAATCGGATTCAAAAACATATTAAAAAGATCATTCACGGGGACCAAGTAGGCTTCATCCCCGGCACACAAGGTTGGTTCAACATACGCAAATCAATAAATGTAATTCATCATGTAAACCAGTCCAAAGTCCAAGACCACATGATACTCTCGATAGATGCAGAAAAAGCTTTTGACAAGATCCAACAGCCTTTTATGATCAAAACGCTAGAGAAGGTTGGAATGGAAGGAAGCTTTATCAATATAATAAAAGCTGTATATAACAAGCCTACAGCAAGGATTATGCTCAATGGGGAACAATTGGAAGCATTCCCACTTCGATCAGGAACTAGACAAGGCTGTCCACTCTCACCACTTCTATTCAATATTGTACTTGAAGTCTTAGCTAAAGCCATAAGACAAGAAAGGGACATAAGAGGGATTCAAATCGGCAAGGAAGAAGTCAAGCTATCCCTATTTGCAGATGACATGATCTTATACCTGAGGGATCCCAAAAACTCCACCAGGAAGCTCCTGGAACTAATTGAGAAGTTCAGCAGGGTGGCAGGATACAAAATAAATGTGCAAAAATCAGAGGCCTTCCTATATGCCCAGAATGAAAGAAGTGAAAAAGCCTTGAGAGAAACAATCCCATTTACTATATCCCCTAAAAAAATGAAATACCTTGGTATAAACCTAACTAAGGAGGTAAAAGACCTTTACAATGAAAACTTTAAAACCCTAAAGAAAGAAATAGCAGAAGACACCAGAAGGTGGAAAGACCTCCCTTGTTCCTGGATTGGCAGAATCAACATCGTAAAAATGACCATCCTACCAAAGGCAATATACAGATTCAATGCTATACCAATCAAAATCCCAAAGCAATTCTTCAAAGAAGTTGACCAAACAATCTCAAAGTTCATATGGAGGCACAAAAGACCCAGGATAGCAAAAACAATCCTGAGTAACAAAAACACAGCTGGAGGTATTGCCATACCAAACCTTAGTCTATACTACAAATCCATAGTTATAAAGACAACCTGGTACTGGCTCCAAAATAGACACACAGATCAATGGATAAGGATTGAAGACCCAGATATAAGCCCACAAAGTTACAGCCATTTGGTCTTTGACAACGGGGCCCAAAGAATCCAATGGAAAAAGAACAGCATCTTCAACAAATGGTGCTGGCAAAACTGGATCTCCACATGCAGAAGATTAAAGCTGGATCCGTACTTGTCACCATGCACAAGACTTAATTCCTAATGGATCAAGGACCTTGATATCAGGCCAGAGACTATAAAAACCATAGTTGAAAGGATAGGGAACTCCCTAGAGCTGATTGGGCTAGGCCAACATTTCCTAAACAGACATCCAATGGCACAGTCACTGCTACCAACTCTCAACAGTTGGGATCTTGTGAAATTAAAGAGCTTCTGTTCAGATAAAGACATTGTAACGCGAGCTCAAAGGCAACCCACAGAATGGGAGAAAATCTTCACTAACCACACATCTGATAGAACTCTGCTGTCCAGAGTGCACAAAGAACTTAGAAAACTAAACACCAAGGAAACCAATGGCCCAATTAAAAAATGGGCCCTGGAACTTAAAAGAAACTTTACCAGGGATGAAATTAAAATGTCTAACAAATATCTGAAAAAATGCTCCACTTCCTTAGCCATCAGGGAAATGCAAATCAAAATTTCCCTGAGATATCACATCAGCCCCGGTCAGGATGGCAAAAATCCACAATACAAACAACAACAAATGTTGGAGAGGATGTGGAGAGAGGGGAACTTTCCTACATTGCTGGTGGGAATGCAGGCTCATACAGCCACTCTGGCGAGCCGTTTGGAGATTCTTAAAGAAATTAAAGATTGAAATGCCATATGACCCTGCTATTCCACTTTTGGGAATAACCCCCCATACAGCAGAGGTTCACCTCAATAGCACAAGCACGACCATGTTCATAGCAGCACTGTTTACAATAGCAAAGTCATGGAATCAGCCCAAAGGTCCAACAGTTGACGAGTGGATAAGGAAACAGTGGTACATCTATACAATGGAGTACTACTCAGCCATCAAAAATGATGAATTACTGGAATTTGCCGGGAAATGGATGTCATTAGAAACAATTATATTAAGTGAAGTATCCCAGACCCAGAAAATTAAGCGCCGTATGTACTCCCTAATAGGTGGTTCCTAGTACCAAACCCACCCAGCCCACCTAGAGACAGTAATTCCAAGGATTATGAACAGGAGGGATAGGGTAGGAGGGCCACACCAGAAACAAGGAGAGAAGGGACCGTGTTACAGCAGGGAAAATAGGCCTCAACCAAGGACCCAAATAAGTAATGAGACATCTGATTAAGTTCACAGACTTTTGTTCCTGATCATTTACTACTGAGGGGGTGTGATCTCACCAGATAAGGAGGGCATATAGTCTGGCAGATAAAAAGTAACCATTTTGCAAATGGGTGATAGACCCCTCCCTTACTGTAGGGTTTCCCACTTTTATTACATCTACCTTTGAATGTGCTTTTATCACAAGACTCTATTAACAGCTTTTTGTCTCTGGACAGGGGGGTAACATACAATGCCCACCAGGATGGAGTGAAGGGCATTGCAGGAGCAGCAAAACTGCAAAAGAAAATCAACAAACCACAATCCAGAATTTCAGAGACTCTATATCAACCACCTAGAACTAGGCCAGCTTAGTCTCTCCCCATCTTGAAGCTCAGGGAAATTTGTGGAAGAGGGGGCGGTAAGAGTGTAAGAGCAAAAGGATGGGAGGAGCAATGATATGTAAGATACTCTATACTAGTTAGGGCTGAAGCAGTCATAATTGGACTTTGCGTGCCCTGCGCATTGTCCAACCCACTGTTGACCTCAGAAAGTCTAGCATCTGCTAAAGGCACCAAGATCCTTGGAGGCAAAGGATTGGCAGCCACAGCGGTGTTCCTATACCTAAGGGGAACACGGGAAAGGGTTCGGGGAAAGGCCACTGGGTCTTTGTACGTCATCGGAGAGGAGGTCCCAGAGGAAAATCAGACATGCACAAGAAAGGACTCTCTGGGAATTGGGGTGGGAGGCACTGGGGGATGGGGAGGGAGAGGGGTGGGGAGGGGGAGCAGGGGGAACGGGGGGAGGAGGAGGGAGGGAGGGAACTAGTGTACCTAATAAGTTTGTATGAGCTGAAATAAAAAAAATAAAAATAAAAATAAAATAAAAATGGGGAATCCCTATGATTCAGATATGAATAAAGACATCCATATTTAAAGATCTTTACTACCAGTGACAGAAAGTTCTACAATAGTTTCCATCATATCTGACTTTAAAAGAAAAGTAGCACATCCTGTTGTGAATCTCTGCTGCCACAGCTGCTCCTTGTAATATGTTTCATTTAAAAGGGAGGATCTCTGTGACCACATGTAAACACAAGTGATCCCATGTGTCCACTTTGGTTCATTCACTTTGGATCTTGGAATTCCTTAGGAATCTCCTTGCAGTAGAGAGAGACTGTTTCCACGCCACTATGTGTCTATTCTGATGGGATGTCCAATCCCCCTGACCATTTGCTGATGTTTGTGCATCAGAAAGCATCATGCCAGGGGTGCAACTATGAGCTTTCATCCTCTTCTGTTAGCAATGGAGCATAATAGAATGCATGGAAGCACCATACATTCGAAGTTCCTTAGGGACTCCAGATCCATATGAGAGTAATATTTCAGGTAAAAAGAAAATACGAAAAGATAAAAGAGTCTGATTATTTCTCAGTCCATGAATATCTTCCACTTTTGCTCATAGTTTGCAACCATGGGTACCTCATACTTTCCTTTAATCTAGGTCTTGTCCGTAAAAATACCTACCACACATATACGCCAATACATCATATCTTTAGTCCAATTAGGGTACTCAAAATGGTCAGGTAAGGCTGAAGACACAATGGGAAAGGATACACTTGGCGTTCTGGTCAAAAGTGTAGCAGACTTTGGGAGGCGAATATAGTCAGCTGAAGAGAAGTCATTCCTCTTGGCCTTAGCCACATGAATAAGATGAATAAACAGACCATTCATGTTGGTAACATCCTCAAGAGACCTATGGCAGTATCAAGCATTGAGAAAGGAAATCTAAGAAAATAGTCCATGGACCACAGAGCTTAAGCAGGGAGAGCTAATATACTCCACTGTTCCCAGGACTACTGTGTTGAGGAAGGTATTGACAGAGACTTTCATATGGTATTGGAGCTTGTCAATATGCTCTGTACTAACCCTTTCACTGCTGACTACTGAGCTCACCTGTCCTTTGGAATGGACTCTTGAAGGTAAAACCACCATATTGAAGGTTCTGCTACATAAAGGTAACACACAGTTACAACTGAGACATGAGCACTTTTATCCAATCATGAAGTGACTGAGAACAAGTGACTATTGCTATCTCATAGTAGCACAAAACTTAGCCAGAAATGGAAGCTTTATTACTCCATGAGAGGCTCAGGGAACATTATGGAAGAGGGACTGGAATGAATATAAGAGCTGAAGGGTGAAGTGTCATACGGCCATTTCTTCTCAAGTGAAACATCTTATCCAAGAGAGAGGGGAGAATCATGAGTCTCAGGACACAAATAACTCAAAAGTCTTGAAGTTCCTTAAACTGAGGATATTCCAGACTCCTCTCTAAGTTTATGGAAGTCATAGGAGACTCTCTGAGATGTCAGGCAGGATACAAGCAGTGGATTGAGGGCCAAAGATGCAGATTCTATGACTATTACTCAGGCTGTGACGGGCTTTTAGGTGATGCAATTGCCTTTCAGCCATCCACGTTCCTACAAGGAACCCAACACCCATACTTCTACAAATGATCATAACAAACTAACGTGATCACAAACTCAACTGTGTTGTGATTGACAGTTTTGTTTGATGACTGGCAAGGTGAGTAGGTGCCAGTGTTGGTCTTCAGAGGAGAATTTATAAGAACAGTGGGCCATGCAGGGTAAAAGTTTCTTGGAGAGTCTGGTACATGTGTGATTAGTGCTCTGTTTCACGAGTCTAGTTGCTCATGAAATGGTGAGTCAGTTGCTTGAAACTCCACCTCTAGACAGCACTACATAAGCTTCCTTACCCTGCTTTCTGCTCCTGACTTTCCTCATGGCAATACCAGGGCCTACCAGAGAGACAGCAAGCTACAAAATTGATGATCATTCCAGGATCGAGTCTGGTGATTATTTCTTACTACCTGTCGTCTCTTTTCACCTTTGCTTCTTGCTCTTGTTCCAAAGACTCCT
Source organism: Typhlomys cinereus (assembly GCA_023101885.1). NCBI lineage: Eukaryota > Metazoa > Chordata > Mammalia > Rodentia > Platacanthomyidae > Typhlomys > Typhlomys cinereus. The sequence goes on along the minus strand of JALPQD010001105.1, from coordinate 75,262 downwards.
TACCCACTCCATGAGAAAAAGGTCCTGAGAAAAAGGTGCAGATGCATGTCTCCACAAATCTAGCACAAGAGCACCTACCAAGCCTATGACCTCGGATTAATCTTTGCTTCTGCTTGATTTGTACAGGAAATTTTACCTTTTAGTGCTGCCCTGGGAAATTAAGACAACTCTGGTACTCAAGGAGTCCCTGAAGTGGCTGGAGGGTAGCAGGAAGATCCATGGACATAACGTGGAGAAGAAAGGTCATGACAGGTGCTGCTACAGGTTGACCATTGCTTGTAGATTCACTGTGAGGCAGATAGTCTTAATATGGTGCCTCTGGAAACTATAAAGACTTTTGTAGAAATTAACTTCTACCATATTTAGCTCATCTAATACTCTGCTTCTCCCCTTTGGCACCAAATACGTGCATGTGAGTGTTTACTCTGTGTGTGTTTATCTATAGTATACAAATATATATAGTATTATATTCTCCCAGCAGAGATATGACTGGATTCTGTCCATTTGCAAGACAGAGACAATCCATCACATCTGCCCTTTGGTCCTCTTAGACACAGCCCAGTTGCCTTCCTGAGAAAGTGTGGTGAATTTCTCATTGTCATTGACAGAGGAAGCACATCAAGTTTCCTTGTTTGACCAGAGACCTGGAAGAAAGCAGAGCATCCCTGTAATGGGTTGCTAGTAATCTTGTTGATGCCAAGAATACTGCAAGCTCAGGAATAGGACAAGACCTTCAGAGCCCATAGGGTACATTGTCTTGACTCAACTTCTGTGAGCAGAAACTTACACAGTGAATAAAGTAAGACAAACTTTTTTAATAAGTTGTCAGGAAAATATGAATTTAAAGAATGTGAGGAAAACTATCATGATAGAAAGATTGTATAAAGAATTAAAGCACCTATGAAAAAATAGACTCTCCCATCCACAGCAATCCATTAATGACCTTCTCATCCAGATGTGAGGCTTTGTGAGCTGTGCCACTCCATGCTGCAATATCAACAGGCAGCTGTTGTGCAGGGTAACAGAGCTTCTGTGAGCTCATGAGCCCAACACCCATTTCACGTCCAGAAGACAGTGTTTCTTCATGCTCGTCCCCATCCTCAGGCTCTTACATCTTCTCTTCTTCTTCTACTCTATCCCCTGAGTCATGGAAGGGGAATGGATAAAGATATCATATTTAGTCCTAAGGAGTCATAAGTAACTATTTCGCAGCACTTGAATTACTGCTGGGTGTCTGCATTAACTGTGCACAATAAAAACAGTTCTCTTAACAAAATTTGAGAAGAGCACTAATCTGTACAGATACATGAAAATATTAGAAAGCAGTTCCACAGTTCGTACTTTCAGCATAATAGCAGTCGTAGGTCCCTCCAGATTTAGGAACTCCCCAGCTCTGGACTTTGGGTGCATGCCTCTCTCAGGACACTCCTCAGGACCAATCAGAAAGTGGCTGTTTATCCCCATCCCAAAAGAAATCAGTCCAGAATATTATTGAAATGCACTTAGGCTTCATGAGTCCAGAGCTTCCTTCCTCTGGTGTTTAGTAAAGAAAGCTAGTTTAATTAAGTGCAGCAACTCTCCAGCTCCTCATGTAAGGGATGCTTATTAGTAGAGAATCAATTAATCTTGCATCTCTTGGGAAAGTAGTGGAAGAAGAGAACCAATCCAGAGATTGTGGTCAGAATTTCTAACCAAGGCCTCTGAAGGTGGGTCATATTCGGTGTCCCCAGTGCCATAAGAAGAGGTTAAGGGAGTGAAAAAGGGACTTGTCCTGCAAACCCAAAGATCCCAGGTCCATGCCTGGAATCCATGAAAATGTGGAAGGAAAGAACTTACTCTGCAATATTGTCCTCTGACCTCCAACTGCACCATGGATATGAATCCCAAGGCGAGAGAAAGAGAGAGAGAGAAGATGTGCACACATGCACCATAGCACACTATTTGAGAACAGTTGTGAAAGACAATCTTTAGAAGTCTATTCTGTCTTCCCTTTGTATGGGCTTCCAGGTTTGAAATAATGTGCCAGGTTTGGCAAGCAGGCCTTTCCCTGCTCAGCTGACTCTAAGGCCCCTTATTTCACATTTTGGAACTCTCCTCCCAGTCCATTACTGTCTTCCTTCCCATGCCCTTTTGTAGACAGTTGGGTGGGTGGTATCAGTAGTCTTCCACACTCTGGCCACAGGCAGATCAGTGTTGGGAAGGATTGGCTTTCATGTGAGTGGCATATGGCTATGTGTGGCCCTAATGTCTGTGTGAGGGCATTTGAGGATGGACTTTTTATAGGGAGCTAGGATTAGATGAGGTCATGAAGCGAAGGGCTGTTCCTTGAGTTTAGCAGGAAGACTAAGAAGTCGCCAGCTTACGTAGACCTAAAGAGAAAAGGCCTCTGCAAACCATAAGACATCTCGCCAGGAACATAATTTACGGAGCATTGCAAATAGCAAATGCATTTCACCCTCAGTCCTTAATACAAATGTCTTCAGAAACCCATGGCACAGTGGATAAAAACATTTGCCCAGAAACCTAACAGCCTGAGTTTTATCCTGGAATTTATGTGAAAGGAGAGAAACAACTCCCATTGGTTGTCCTCTGATGTCCACATGGGTGCCGTGGCACTTGCAAACACACACACACTTAAAAAATCATTGCACAGAGAGAGATAGAGAGAGACAGAGAGAGAAACTCCTCAACAGAGGGAGAAATTTACTCTGCCTAAGGCCCAGCCCTGCCCAGAAGCAGCAGCGTGCCATTCAGGAGAGCACAGGAGCTGGGCGATCCAGCATTCACTGTTTAACTAGTGCAGCTCATTTCAGGGCACTCAATTGGTCCATGTATAAATTCCAGGACTTGGATTTGAGGTGCATCGATGCTAGAAAGTTGGGGAGCGCAAAGCCAGCAAAGGAGACTCGGCACTTAAATGACAGTTTACGAGGAGGACTGGTAATTGATGATCACATTTAGCAATGTGGAGTTCATTAGTATTCTGAGAAGAACAAGTTTTTTTTTTTTTAAACATTTATTATTATTTATTCAACTGTGTGTATGTGCACGCACGCGTGTGTCTGTGTGTGTGTGTATATGTGTGTGTCTGTGTATGTGTAGAACCACGGATGAATTCGTGAACCACCATGGACGCCTCCATCTCCTTCTGCCCTGGGATTCACAGGCTCCGCCCTACCAGGACCAGAAGCACAGGCGGCCCCCGCTTCCGCCTGGCGTCTATACGTGGGATCTGGGATCCGAACTCGGGACCTTCTGCCTGCAAGGCGGAGGCTTAACCCCTGAGCCACCTCTCCAGCCCCTGAGAAGAACAAGTTTGATGAAGCGGGGGACAAGTCTGATTGGAAAGGATTCAAGAGAAAGAGGCAGAGTTGGAAACAGGCAGGAGAATCCTGAGAAATTTTGCTGAAAGAGGAAGAAGAAATGTAGTACACAAATGTGGCTTGCAAGAGAAGTTCTGAAAATATTTTTGTTTTTTTTAAATTACTTTATTACTATTTTTAAAGGGATAGAGAGGCATTTTATTCAAGAATCAAAGGTGACTTAGATACCGTTAAGTGTATGTAATCACTGATCGTCTGAGGACGCAGTAAATCACATATGTCTTCATGTACCTCCTTGCACCTTCCCTGTGACAGCTGTTGACTGTTTAGGATTGCTGATATCTTTATGTATTTCCTTGCACACCCTCCTGCTATTCACGCTTGTGTCTCTTGTTCCCAAGAGATTTTGCTGTTCCTTGTTATAATCTTTATAGTCACTGATTCTGGATGATTCCCTATGTGTAACACTTAAAAGCATGTCTAGCTGAGAATAGACTTATCTCAGTAGTCTCACATGGGCTGAGATCCCTCTAGTCCCTGCCTGGAGCCAATTCCTGTCACTCCATTTCAGATACCCCATGTTATTGTAAGTGCTGGCATTTACAAATCTGGTCTGAGGATCCAGGCTGTATCTCCTCTTCAAGCATGTGGGCCATCTCCAGGGATGATGCAAGAGCTGCCACAGGTTCACTGTGTCCCTGACCAGCTATCATGGTTCAAAATGTGTCCCCCACAGTCTCATGTGTTTGGCAAGGTCATGGCACCTTGAGAGGTGGAGCCTTGCTGGAGGAAGGCAGTCACAAAGGGTGGGCCTTGAGGTGGATTAGTCCCACCCTATCTTCAGGAGAAGTCTGTCTTTACTGCAAGCAGTCTGCAGCTCTCAGCTTCCAAGATGTCTGTGGTGACTTAGCCTCCTCCAGCTTTGGCCAGCCAGCCTGCTGCCTCTGCTTTAAGAGACTGTACCTTCCTTCTGGAACCTAAGCTGAATAAACCTCCCTTTCTCCCTTAAGTTGGTTGACTTTGGGTGTTCTCTCACAGCAATAGTTAAGAGTAACTGATACACCAGCCTAACTCACTCCCAACAAAGATCTGTGATTTATCCAGGTGAGCTCCCCTTCCAGAGTCTAGCCATGGAATCTGGACAGTGTAAGGGAGCAGAAGGCCTGGTCCAGCCCTTCCACACATCCCTGCTGAGGAATGAACATCATCATCTTTTACTCTATTAGAAAGTGGGAGCTCGGGGCTGGAGAGGTGGCTCAGGGGTTAAGCCTCTGCCTTGCAGAGGGAAGGTCCTGAGTTCGGATCCCAGATCCCACGTATAGACGCCAGGCGGAAGCGGGGGCGGCCTGCGCTTCTGGTCTTGGTAGGGCGGAGCCTGTGAATCCCGGGGCAGAAGGAGGCATCCATGGTGGTTCGCGAGTTCCTCCCTGGTTCTACACATACACAGACACACACACACACACACACACACACACACACACACACACGCACGCGCACATGCGCACAGTTGAATAAATAATAATAATTAAAAAAAAAGTGGGAGCTCAATACCACCCAAGATGAAGTGCATGAGAATCCCCAGGAGAGAAAGCTGGGGTGCTGACTGAATCCACGTAATGAGACAGGCTGACAGAGTAAGGGACGGTGACTAGAGTGCTGAGAAACCAGCCTGGCTCTTCTCACCTTCCTCCATTGCCCTTGTCTTTGAGTGCATTCAGCTATGAGTGGAGTGATGTGGCTATGCATATAGGACGTTACCTCCAGGCTCAGCTAGACCATGCAGAGTTTATGTCAGCCAGGTCCAGGAATGCATGCCTGTGATGCCAGCCACACGGAACATCAGAGAGAAGAGAATTTGGTGCCCTGAACAAAAGAACCCAGTCTCAGGATTCTCCAAGGGGACAGAATTGGGGTCTCCATTTCCAGGCATTCTGCGGGCTACAGCAGTAGTTCAGCCTTCTATTGTGTAAGAGGTGTTGGTGACCAAAGCTATTTGGTTCCATTTCAACCTGGATGAAGCCTTTAGATAACTGCATATAATGTAGTGCTATGTAAAGACAACTGGGATGAGACAGAACACAGTACAGCCCTGACTGGACCTAAGATGCCTCTAGCTAAGCAAAGAAACCATTCAAAATTTGATATATTTAAAAAGATGTTAAATGCGGGCTGGAGAGATGGCTCAGGTGTTAGGCCTCTGCATTGCAAGCAGAGGGTCTTGAGTTCAGTTCCCAGTTCCCAAGTAAAAAAGTGGGGCAGAAGCCAGGGCAGCCTGCATTTCTGGTCCTGGTGGGCAAAGCCTGTGAATCCCAAGGCAGAACAAAAGAGGAGGTAGAAGCAGTCCACAATGATTCCCGAATTCACCCTTGGTTACACACACACACACACACACACACACACACAATTGAATAAATTTAAAAAAAACTGTTAAAAAAAAGATGTTAAATGCTACCATAGATGATAAATAATCCCCGCCTGTGGCAGTTAGAACCTGCCCATTCCTGAGGTTCAGACCACATTTCCTCTCTGAAAGGATTTGTTCCTATCCTGTCTTTCCAGTCTTCCTGCTCTGAGCATCACCTTCCTGATGAAGACCTCGAGCCAGGGAAGGAGAACCACCAGGACCGGTGAGCTTCCCTCTGCACAGCACAGACCCCAGAGGGGCCTGTGTCCATCACCTCCATTCCCAGCACTAGCTAGGGTGTGGAGGAGAACAGTTCTCCTAGGCATGCTCAGAGCAAGTGCTGCCCCAGTGGCCAACCTCAAGTTGTGACTGAAGCCTGTACCCAAGACAAGAGCCACGGACAGCAGGTGTCTGGGAGGGTGGGCGATCTGAATTCTATGAGTCGTTTGCTGTTGCTGGCCCCAAAACATGCTGTGAATTCAGAGAGTGTCTCCAGTGGAAGTGTGCTAAGTCCTATGCTGTGAGGCAGGACAGTCAGGCTGTGCTTCCTGCAGCTGTTTCATCTTCCCTGGTGAGTGGGATTACCAGTTGACAAGAGGAAACTCTCTGTATCACACACACTGGGATCAAAGATGGTCATGTGGTTTTGGTCCCCAGTAAGCAGGCTTCCCCTGATCTGTGTTAATTCAGTCCTCCTAGTATGTCAAGCAGTAGTTTCTCCAATTCACTGAAGTCTTCTCACTGCAAGAGAACCCTTTGAACCTGCCTGTTCTCTCCTCCAGAACACACAGGTTACATTTGTGCTGTGTGACGTCAGGATTTGTAGGAGGGTTGGAGTTCTGATGGAAGAAAGAAAACAGGCATTGATCATCTCTCAAAATAATATGAAATTAATATTTTCTTTTTCTTTTGATCCAGTATTTCCATCTGTTAACAACCTGGTCTAGACCTTGCACATCAAGAAATCCTTCTTCCTTGGAGGCATCCCACATGTGGGAATAAATGTTTCTCAGAGAGCCTTAGTCACTTCAATAGTCTTTCCAATTGAGTGGAAGTCTTTTGCCCATCCTGTGTAAGCCTTGCCCCAAACCAGCTAAGTATTTATATCCTTTGCTTGGGGCAACTTTCGTGTCCTGAAATCAGGATACACCTGAGTGCTGTGTGCCTGCTGGTCTACGCGGTTCCTAGTGAGCCGAGTGTAGGGAGGTGAATGATGCGGTACAGGCCTAGTAAGGTCCTTGAGGCAGCGATGCCTGTGGGGACCAGTTGTGAGACAGGTGTTTGGAAACATAGACTCCATTGTCCTGTCTTGGCTTTGGCTCCTTTCTTCTTTATCCACTTCTCTTCTGGAGAGGCCCTGGGAACCACTGATATCTCAGGGAACAGGAGGAACTTGGGTTTTTGCAGCTGCCTCCAGGCAGCCTGTTTGGCAGTGCTGGCAGTTCCCTGTGGTCACTGGGTCACCTCTCTTTTGCTGGCTGTCATTCATCGGGGTTGCAATGGAGTGTGAGACCTTAATTTGAGGCTTTGTTCCAGGGTTAACTTAAAGCCTGGGGGTTCATATCCTAGGAAAGACAGCACTCCTAGGAATTAATGGGCCTTTTGGCCAGCAGCAGAGTGGTGATGGCACAGGGTACACACTTTCTTGCTCTCCCTAACGTTCTCACTGCATAAAGTAAAAGCCCAAATGTTTAACTTGTCTGGGAGAATTGTGACTTTTTCTTTGACACTGGCAGACTGACTAGTCTGACAACCATCCCCAGAATCTTTCAGTGTACTTAGGAGTCCATTTAAGAAGTGGAGAGACGGGGGACAGTGCAACTTAAGTGAGAGTTGGGATCCATTGAGTGGCTGGGCCGCACCTACCTTGTCTGCCCAGGGGCTGGCAACACTGACTTTCTTCCATTCTCCTACAGTGTGACACAATGGTCAGCTCAGTTATGTTCCACATAGGGAACCATAAATGAGTTTACAAAAATGCCAGAGATCAGAATATCAAGGTTTACTTGGGCACCTGTGCAGCCCAGAGAAAATTCCTTTCTCCAAAACTCTGGACACGGTTCTTTGTTTCACTTGCCCTTTGTGCAGCGTAACTTCTGGCCTGGAGAATTCTCATCCAAGGAGTCTAATCTCTTCCTCCACTTCACAGGTGGCTTGGCCCCCCCCCCACTGCAGCTGGTTTACAGAAGCAGAAACCAGCAGTGCGGTTTGCAGAGGCAAAAGTAAAACACTTTACCTGATGATCATTCTGTGGTGGTGGTGGGCAGCTGGCTAGCGCAGGGAGACTAGATGCCAGCACCCATTCTGTCACTACTATCAAGGTCAATACTGCCTGTAATGGAGTAGTGTCAGGGTGACAGGGTTGAATTTGGACAGTGATCTGGGTACTTGGTGATGGAGCAGTGCAGCCTGAAGCTGCACTCCAGGGTGAGGAGACCCTTGCTTCCTCCAAGGTGACCAGCCACTGGACCCTGGGAGTTTCTGTTTCAGGATGTCTTCTTGCAGGTGCTTGAAGGGACATAATACAGGATTCTAGGCCTGTGGTAAAAACCACAGAGATTTCAGTCCAGATGTTCATTGTTGAGACAGCCAATGGTACAGCACAGGGGACCCTCCTGCCCTGGAATGCTGATCAGTGAGAAGCGGGGTCAGGATAGACCCTGACAGAGATCTGAGAACATTAGTCATGTGAGACCTCAGGAGGTGCCTCAGGATGGGGGGATCTGAAAGTGAAGGAAGGGGCTGGAGAGGTGGCTCAGGGGTTAAGCCTCTGCCTTGCAGGTGGAAGGTCCTGAGTTCGGATCCTAGACCCCAGGTATAGATGCTGGGCGGAAGCAGGGGCGGCCTGTGTTTCTGGTCCTGGTAGGGCGGAGCCTGTGAATCCTGGGGCGGAGTAAACAGGGAGGAGGTGGAGGCGGTCCATGGTGGTTCCCAAATTCGTCCAAGGTTCTACACACATATACACATGCATGCACACATACATGCACAATTGAATACATAATAAATAATAATAAAAAAATTGAAAGTGAAGGGAGTCTACTGAAAAGATTAGTTCAGCCTTGTCACACAGAGGCTGAAGAGAAAGGTCTCCAGACCTGCCTGCCTTGAGGCCCTATTGAGGGTCATTTCTAGGCAGAGTGGGAGTGAGGAAACCATGTCTCACTAGATGTGGCCTTCGTCAGTCAGAAGTGTTAACTCACAGTCCTGTCGCTGCATCTGTCATAGAAAGCAGGCCATGTCCCCACTCCCCAGCTGTAGCCAGAGAGCTGAGAAACAAGCGTGCTGGTAGCTATGTATGGCTTCTCCCCCTTGACAAGTATAAGTCCAGTCCCCACTGACACCCAGTCCAAGACTGTACCAAAAAGACTCCTGAAATTGTTAATGTTCCCCCATTATATAGAGCATGTCAAGGGGCCTGCACCATGTTTGCACATGGTGGGGCAGAAAAACTCCAACGAACAAGAAGGTAAAACAGTAGTGTCCTAGAGGTAAAACTACAAGGACCTAGCCTTTGAAAGTATGAGTTTCAAAAGTCTCCCACAGTAAGATGGACCTAGAGTGACATTAATTAGCCTATAAAAGTTATAAGAAGCTAGCAGTAATTGTTCAGAATTTGGAATCCTTTCCATCCCTAGAGCTCAATAGTGTAATATATCTTTGACTTCTTCTTGACTCTGAGCGGCATTTCGATTTTCTTGTGCTGGCTCCCACAGTAAAGAAGACTGGCCTAGCCTGTCATGTGATTTTGTCATTCCTACATGAAGACAACCTTGAATTACAGCTTTTATCTACTACTTTTCCTCCATGACTTGTAGATATACTCTAGGTCACATCTCTTAGAAGCTTCTCCTGATCTCTGGAAACATTCCCTTTTGCCAGGGATGTGAAGAGAAGCAAAGGCCCTTTTCCGTCAGGACCTCCATCATACTATCTGGGATGGCTGTCTATCGTTATGAAGCTCTTGATAGGAACTGAGGGGAATCAAAGGACCTCCTTGAATCTCAACATAGACCTGAACACCTGCTCCTTCCCTGGAGTCTCCCATCATGGCTGTCCATGGCAACGATGCTCTAACACTCTTTAAAAAGCTCTTTGGAAGGATCCCTTGTCTCTGATTACTTTCTCGGGACCTGAACTCTATATTTAACTGGTAGAAACAATGAGACCCATATGGTTCAGCAGCTCCCTCCGTTCCTTCGAGGTGTATTGTATGACATTTCCTTGGACAATGTAAATGTCTGTGTAGCTCAGGTAGGGAACTGGGGTCAGCCCAAAGAAATGATTCCACCCAGTCGAGCTTAGTGAACAAATGAGTTTATCACGGTTACAGACAGAAGTATGGATGAGGGTCTGTCTCCAGGAGCAGGGGAAGTTCCAGGGCAGCTGCACCTCTGAAAAGTTCAGATAGCACGGGCGGCACCTCAGGAAAGCTGTGTCCTTGAAGCCCTTTGCGCAATGTGGATGGCGGGAGAATCTCCTCCTCTCAATGTACCACCTGTAAAACCTAGAGAAGGAGTTTTGTGAAACCTATAAATTTCTGAAGTTTCCTCAACCTTCTTTCATTCACTTCCTGAGTCTTGACGTTTCCTGCAGAAGGGAATTCTTCACTTATAGAAAGAGCTACAGAACTAGGTGGTTTTAACATTTGGTGGGTTTATTTGGGGGGATGATTTTTGTTTTTCATGATTGTCAATGTCTAAATTAAAGGGAAGACAGAGAGAGGGTAAGAAGAGAGTTGAAAAAGTTAGGAAACCCATGCCAGGGCTGCCAAAGCCAACACTAGAACTGAGGCCACACCCAGATGGAAAGCCAGTTCTCCAACACTGAGGGGACACAAACTGGCCAGAGCACCCACCATGACAGGAATCAAAACAGCATCTGGTTCATCAGAGAAACTAGCGACTAGGGCAGGTATGTGGTCCCTTTCCAGTGTCCCTGGGGGTGGCAAGGGAATCCGCCCTGACCGCCCAGGAAGAGACAGGTGCCTCCAGAGAGCAGAGAGCCAGGACCCATGTTATGCTGCACAAGGTCTTTCTAAGGAGCTGCAACACACAAGTGATCCAGACACACCTAGAGCATGGCATCCAGCCTGCCGTGTGCCATTCTGACCTGCCTTCAGGGCTCTGGAAGCAGCCACACCAGAGTGTGGTACCAGGGGGAGAAAGGTTTTGGGGTCGGGCAGTTGAGTCTTTCAGGGTCTATGGCATGGCAGCAGCTCTGAGCAGAGTCCTAGGACCTCTTGCTGAATTGGTCTCTGCTGATGCTGGATTCTAATCTAATGGGGCTAGATGGGAGGGTCACTGTAGGTGTTGACCGATTTCTGACTTTCCATACCCATTGCCCGTTGCTGTGGGAGGGATGATCTTGGACATTGCTGCAATCTCAGCATGTGTTCTCAGTGCAATAGGGGCTCATCCAAGCCACCTTCTAATGGGACATGTATGCTTTCTCACGCACCTGGTCAGTGAGGACAGCCTCCTTATTAACTTGCACAACTCAGGTTTCCATCACCAAGAACAAGCAGAATCATGGATAGCATCCCATGAGTGGATCTCTAGGTGCCCGGTCCACATCTGAGCAATCGACCTACCTCTTAAACAAATATAATTGCTCTGGCAAAACTGAGGCAACGTAATGTCCAACAGCTTGCTTCAGATTACTACCTGTACAATGCAAAGCTGGCAATTCATACAGCACAGCCTTAACAGGGTGTGTGTTGATAATGCTGAAGCCTAGACTTAAGAGCCAATAAATGTATGAGGTTTTTTAAATCCAACTGCGAAGACCACTGAAGAGTCATATCTGTTTATTTTCTAAGTAAATATCAGTCTCCAGGATCCCTGAAGCAAAAGCAATGAGTGTATCATCAACAGTAAAAGAGGGGAAAGGCTCTTGAGGCAGAGTCTAGCCAACCTCTGTGGTTATGCCCAGTTGTGAGTGATCCATTTCTTGGAGACCTCACAAGGAGCCATTGTGAGGGCACCAGCAATAGCATGCATAAAAGGGAGTGGGCTGGGCTGAAGTCTTGTCCCAACAGATCAGACAGCTGTTTGGGCGCTCTGTGGGACTTCTAGATCTGATAACTACTTTGTTTATAGGGTTTGTGGTTTTCCTGAAATCTATAATCAGAGTTGGAAGATATCATTTCGACCCAGGGACATTGGACAGCTATGTTTTGAGGGACATCCTTAACAGTCAGTATATTGTCCTGCAATCTACTGACCATAGTGCCTTTGGCACTATAAAATTAGCCATCCACTGAGTCACCAGGATCGTGGTTGCCATCAAAATCTTGAAGAACACAGAAAAGGACCACAAACGTATTTTTTCTGAAATTAATATAATGCAGGACATCGACTACCCTTACATAGTTCACTTATTCCAAGTTATTATAACACCCGAAAATTTTTATCTCATAATGGAATATGTCAGAGGCAGGATACTCGTGCACCTGATAGATCAGACTGGTGGGCTTCAGGAAGCAACAGCCCAGAGACTCTTTGGACAAATTTAGCGGCTGTCGACTACTGCCACCAGAAAAATATTGTTCATCGAGACTTGAAGCCTCACAATATACTTCTAGATCCCCAAGGATATATGAAGATATCTGACTTTGGCCTGGCGAAAGGATATGTGCCAGGGAAAAAACTCCTCAGGTGTTGTAGCATATTTCATTTCAATGCACCTGAAATCTACCTAGGGAAGGCTATGAAGCTGAGAAGGGAGAGGTCTGGGCCTTGGGGGCACTATTATACACAATGATAGTACGGGACATACCTTTCAAAGCTCCAACACTTACCCAGATGAAGAAGAACATTCTAAGTGGATCCTATAAGCATCTGCCTGGGGGCAATGGAAAACCTCATCCATCAAATGTTAACAACGGATCCAAAGAAGAGATCCACAATAAAACAACTTATCAACCATTCCTGGATCCAACATTTTGCAACTACATGGATTTCAAAAGTGAAGTGGACCCAGATTCCAAAGTCTTAGTCATAATGTCTTATCTGTACTATGTTCATAGTACTATTCAATGCATACAAGAAAAGAACTATGACAAAAGGATGGAGACATACCTGATTTTAGAAAGTAAGTTTCACCAAATCTTGAGCATGAAGGGAAATACCTGGTATATGCCATTTCCCTCGTAGCTGAATCATCAACCTTGGATCTTCCTTAAAAGAGCACCGTTGATTCTGGCCTCCCCACCCCTGCCATAGGACTCTCCAACAACAGCACAGCTAATAGGTAGAAGATAGGGAGAACTACCACTCTGCCTTCTCTCCCTGTGTGCTGCCCCCAGGAGAGGCCTGCCAGTAGAAGCTACATCTCCCAGTGTGAAACCCCAGCTACCTCCCCCAGACACAGCTGTAAATCATAAACAGTCACACCTCGTAAAGAATACCCAGAAGTAGAAGCAGCCCCACCTTCTCACAGGAATCAGTGGAGGAAAAGGCTGAAGAGAATCGGACAAAGTTTTCTAAAATACTGCTGCTGCTGTCTGCCGATTGGGAACACAGGGCCACCATCTAACAACAAAGTGGTGCCCATGAAGCAGGCAGAAAGCAGAAGTCCGTAGCAAAGCAAGTAAGTGGGGAGGTCAGACTGTGTTTTGCATTCTGTGTGCTCTGTGCTCTTCTCAATGTCCTTCAATGGACATTCCATGCTACACATGCATGGAATAGGGTGTGATGTTCAGATGCACCTATACTCCTGGGCATACCACCTCAGGAAGAAGTCTTGCTGGCACTTCCTCATGCAGAACTTATCCAGGCTTAGTAGAAATAGACAGTGGAAGGCAAGGGAAAAGAGACGGGGGGTGAGGGGGATGGAAGTGTTGGTCACAGAGCAGCCAAGGTTCAGACAGAAGGACTCAGCTTAGAGATGTATTACCAAGCAGGGTATTAATAGTCAATGCAATAAGGGTCCTCCTTGATATCTCCCCACAGGTTCCAGGATGCGGCAAAGCACACCGACCGCTGAAGATCATGACAGCCTTGTGCAGGGCCCGGCAGCACATACAGACCTCTGAGAGCCCTGCATGCCTGCTCCAGAGGGGTCCAAGCAGCTCAGGAGGCACCTGGCAGTGCCAGTAGGACTCTCCCAAGGGAAATCCAGTCCCCAGCACATGGGCACCTCACTAGCTTTCAGAACATCATGGCACGAGAGTGAATGAATGGTCGCAGCAGCCTAGATACCAACCAGGAGCCCCCAGCCTGACCAGGAGTATGGTCAGATGGTGTCTCCTGAGACTGTCATCCCCTGCCCTTCAGTGCAATCATCCAATGTCCCTGTCGCTTCTCATCCAGGGAACATTTCCTCCCACTGGGGCCCAGAGAGGGCTGTTCCAGAACAGGCAGCAAACCAGTTTGGAAGGGACTCCTCCCATTCCGACCTCACCACTGAAACTGAACCTAGCATTTGTGCTGCCTGCTCTGCCTGGCAGCTCCCTAAGTGGCACAGGAGGGGCCAAGGGTCATCTGCTCAGTGGGCCAGGAAGTGGATATAAGGAATGAAGATTTAGCGTTCTTAGAGTGTAGTTCAGGAGGGCAGGAACTCATACAATCTTCCAGATTCAACATCCCAAGACTGCTTGGACAATAAGCATAAGCCTCTTATTCTGGATGTCAACAGGCAGTTCTGCCAACAGGACTCCTGGTGTCGCCACTGACTGATGAAGTCACAGGCTATGAATGCTTTTGCTCCTGTCTGTATCAGATCACTGGTAAGTCTTAGAAGTGCCCTGAAGGACCACTGTAGATATGGCAGAGAAAAGCAGCAACCTGTCACCCTGGAATTCAGAGGTCAAATCAGACAGGCATGAACATAGCATGTGAGATCAGCTTCCATGTGGAGAGAGGGGAGCAGCAACAGAGACCACATCTGTCATAGAGGCGGGTTAGGGCCACACAACTTCTGAATGAGCCTCAAATGTTGAACTATTCAAAGACCCACTGTCCACAAGTACCAGAAACCCCTACCTTGAGGATATTGCATTCCAAAGGCACCAAGTTGAAAAGGAGCAATGAGTCGATGGGAGGTCCAGAGGCCAAGAGAATTATCATGGCCCGCATGTGAACCTTCCCTACGCACATATTTGTGTCAATATCTTCCAGCTTCACTGCAGCTGACTCCAGAGCAGCTTCTAGAACATCTCCAGGGTTGCTGCTCAAGGCACAAACTAGGGACAACTACTTTCTCTGTTACTTTATCTTTTCAAAAACTGTCACAGAAGTCCTAGTAGTTTCCTCTAACTCCCCAGAATTGGCTGTCAGTCATGTTCTCCATCCAACCTCTAGGAAGAAGAGTTGAGTCTTATACAAACTGGGGCCAATCTTGATTTCACATAAGGACCATCCATAGGAATGTGACGAAAGGTAAGCCAGGGCTCCCATGGGAGCATGCTGCAGCATCAGGCCCTGTGGGAAGTCTTTCTGGGAGCAGAGAAAGAAAGATGTAGTGTTGCCAGGAGATCCCATGGGACCTGGGGATGATAGGTGCTTCCTTATTGGTGCCGCAACATAGATGGGCAACGGAGACAGGGTGCATAAGATATTATGTGCTTCACAGAGCACAAAGGGTAGTATCTGAGGAAATCTGAGCACTAGCTGAGTGCGCCAGGAGGTGCATCTTGGGTATGCATGGGTCTCTGTAGTTTCTGGCCCAGAGTGTTAGAGGGCAGGTGGAGGGAAGCTTCTGGATGTACTCTACCTCCCCCATCTCTCTTCTTACTTCTGAGGGATCATTTGCAGGCCAAGAACCTGATGGACAGGAGGAAGCAGTTGCTAGAGAAGGCAGTGATGCTCTGGAAAACAGCAGCTCCATCCCTGAGCTCACTCCTGACCTGCAAGTGCTCTAATCCTTTTCCTTAGATGACAACTGGATCTTCTGTGTGTGGGTCATACACCCAGCTTAGTGAGTTGTCTGGTTTCAGATCATTAGGATCTTTACAATCCTACTTCATCTACCCCCATGGGACCTCCTGTTCCTTCCCCAGACCTCACCTGTGGCTCTCAGAGTGATTCATGGGGTTAAGTGTATAACTTCTTGTGAGAATGTTCCCACATTGGAATGTTCACAGCCCTTGTGCAAGGGCAGCCTTATCTGGTCCTGTGATGAGAACAGCCCAGTATTCAAGGATGTCTTTCAGGAAGGAGAAACCTGTGAGTAGAAGCTAGCTGCTCCAAAGCCCAGTTTCTGTGTTTTATGGATGCTGGGGGGGGGATTATTTCCAGGAAGACCCTCCCTTTTTATGGGCCCAGCTGGAAGCCTGTGGATCCTGCCTGCTTCTCTCCACTGTTCTGGCTCCTGTCTCTCCTCACTCCACAGTGTGGGGGCTGTACTGGCGGGAGGTGGGACAGCTTCCTAGAGGGTAGCTGGTGTCTTTCATTCTTCTTACTGGTGCTCTCCTCTCTACACAGCCACTTCCTGTGGTATGACACCCTGGGTCCACTAAGAAGAGACTTGTTAATGAGGAAGAAGAGGCTGTCACAGGCCCTGAGCAAGATGGATGAAACCTCCTGATGCTTCCCTCCAGATCCGTGGACCCCATGGAGATGGGCCAAGGAAGGGCTTTGTGTCCTGCACCCCGCCCCCTCTTGGATGCACATGGAAACTTTTGTTATCTCACCACTGCTGAGCAGGACAGCAGGGTCATCCTGCGTTGTCATGGTAATCAACTGCTTGCATAGTCAGCAGCTAGTGTGGGGATGGCAAAGCACAGGTGTAAGATCCTGCCCTTCCTTGAGCACTGGGGCGCTCCATGCCTAGGGAAGTAGAAAACTATAGCTCATTATTGCATTGGTGGGCTTGCGTTTGAGTCTTGGCTCCAGTGTTATGTGACTAGTAGCAGTCTCTGCACCTGCTCCCTCATGGTGAAAGGGGACAGATCATATTTGTCCTGGAGGCCAAATAGGTTTGTCGTAAAGGGAATGTGTTGCCTTTGAGGTCTCCTCCGTGTATCTCGTAGAAGTTCCTGTGCTCAGGGTGCCCCATTTTGTTCCTCCCAGGCCTCTGTTTCTATCAGGCAGCTGTGGTCAGAGCAGTCAGAAGGTTCAGAATCTGGCTGTACACGGTGCATGGTGATAGACATCATGTTTGCCGCCAGGATGGACTAAGTCCCAGCCTGCTTTGCACAGGTGTTGGAATGGAACTAGAGAAGGACACATCATTGTGACCCTTTCTTATCCCCTGCGGCCCTGAGCAGAAATGGGCCAGCACTCACAGACCCTGAAGGAGCCACTGTGCTGTCTTCCTGTCCTGATCTTTATGCTGGTGGGGTGAGGGAACTGTGGCTCTTGTCTTCTAAAGCCCCAGGAGCAGAAATTTCTTAGAGAAAGCTTTTTTTCTAATCCCTACTATATCCTTCCTGTACCAACCTTCTCTGTCTTCCTTTGTAGAATAGAAAGAAGAGCAAATAGGACATAACTTCATTAACAGAAGATTCATCATCTTCACACACGAAAAGTGATCCTTTCGGAGTGCGAGATGCCTCAGTGGGCAAAGTGCAATTCCAGGAGCCCACATGATGTATTGGGGGAACTGACTGTCCCGAAAGTTACTTCTGTCCTCATGTGAATGTCCTGACTTGCATATATGCTCTCAGGTGTGCATGTGCACACATAAAATAAAATTTAAAAATGTCATTAAATGATAAAACTTACAGGATTATGTTGTTTTCACTCGCCTTTTCTGTCTCTGCACAATCTTGCACAATCTTGTGAGAATAGATGTTACCCTCTTTGATGGTTTTGTGTGCCGCTTGTTAATGTGACAATGCATAGAGCCTCAATTTTTGGTTACTCCTTAGATTATTGTTCCTGGCTGTGTTGTCTAGTCTCTACACTGGTGTGGTGAATATAACCAACTTTACCTGAACATGGATTAGATACTTAGGGTTTGGTACCAGTGCTGTCCTTGGGTGTCATTTGCCCTGGTTTTGATCTAGGGACTCTTACTTGGCCTGGAGGTGGCCAATTAAGAATAAGTGGCCTTCAAGCCTCAGGGATCCAGCTAGCTAGGCCACTCCTGCCCTGATACAGCAAATGTATGGACCACACACTTACTTCAATGCATTTGACCTCAGCCTACTGTCACAACAGACTGTGTTGAGAAACATCTTATTGACGGGGACAAACATTTCAACGTGTTGCTGTTGGGGAACATTTGCTTCCTCATTGACATAACACATGGTATCCTATGAGGTTATATAATCCCTTCCAGTATTAAATCCACAAGCAGTGGCTTAACTACTCTTCCTTTAATTTTTCACTTGGATGGATATACAGACATTTGGAATCAAGGTTTTTCTGTGCACTTTTACTATTAGAGAGGTGGCTGGGGTTTTCTGTTGCTCTAGTATATTTAAAACTTGTTGTTCCTATGCTGTGCTTTGGGGAAATATTCCTGTGTTTCATTGTTAAAACTGCAAAACAGACAAGACACATTCTCACTCAGCACATGGTTCCCTCTTTCTGCAGGTTGTCATGTTTAATGTTTTTACTTGCTGGTGTTTTTGTTTGTTTGTCACTTGTTCACAAATCCTGGTGATTCTTGCTCCTGGCTCCTAACAATGTTCTATGTGCTTTAGCTGCTGGCCTAACCAAGGTAGGCAGACTTTGGGTGACAGAATCTACTTTATCAGCGCTATCTGACAGTGTGTAAAATGACTTAGCACTGAGTGGTTAACCTTCGGGACCTTTACTCACTCCTTGGGAAAAAGCCCAGACGGTCTTATTCAGAGATGTGAATAATGGCCTGACCAGGGAGATGTGATTCTGATGGACGCTGTTGATTCTGATGTACAGACATATATGGCAATGTCCTTTCTATTCCTAGGGATTATTTAATGTTGGCTGCCACGACTGATATCGTTTACTTTTTGCTTACTTTTCATCCTCCTCCCTGTTGCTTCCTTTTCTGCTGCATGCACTTGCTGCCTCCTGCCCCAGGCTTCTCTCTCTCCTTGCACAGCTGCCCATGGGGCAACACCTCTGATGCTCACACCTGGATATTGTGGGCTGTAAGGACCCTTCCTTTCAGGAGCAGCTACTGTTATGTGTTGGGAGAAAGACGAAAGAACAATGGCTTTCCTGTCATAAAGATCTGTGGAGGGGGGAAAGGCCAAGAATGCCCATTTTGGACCTCAAAGTCTAGGCTACACCCAAGTCCAGAGCTAATGACAGGTCAGGATGGAGACTGTGTCTTTATCTGCCAGATACAGCAGCATATTTGACCAGGTTCTCAAGTTTTGAACCTTGACACATCATTGGCCATGCTGTGCTCTGCAAAGTAGAGATTTAAGGAGAGTGTGTCACAAATGCTGGTTCCTAGTATGGGAGAGAGAAGCATCCTTGCAGAGCAATATGGGTCCATTGACCCCCAAAAGGCAATCCATTCCCCTTGTCCTCACAATGACTCTCCACAGAGCAGCTGGAATCCATGTGCTGGAAAAGACTGCTACCTCTGGAGCTCATGGCTCTGGCCTTTGGGGGGGAGGAGGGAGGAGAGGACTAGCATCTACCTAAGTGTTTATGAAGGAAGGTGTGGACTGACCCTGCCCCACAAGTAAGGGTTCTGAAGAGCTTCAGATATCCCCTGAGGATTCAGCACAGGAGAAGGCTGTGATGTCCTCTGGGGCTCTTGCCCCGTGCTCTGCCCTGGGACACGGGCCTGGGGACACGTCTCCAATGGCCTGCCTGTGAGATTTCATGTTTCTTCTTTTTCTGATGCTTAAGGTAACATTGGGACATGAAGGGATTTGGTGCATACCAATAAACTGATCTGCCTGTTGGGTGTGTCCAAATGTGGAAACGGCAAGCAGCCACCAGAATCACCAATGCCATGTCACCCACCATGTCTGAAGAGCCACTTGCCAACATCATGTGGTATGATGTTCCCTTGGTTTACAGAAACAAAATTAGAAGCTGCCTTGCTTTCTGGGAACTCCCTTGTTTACCTCCTGGAGATGGTTGAAGCAGTTCACACTCTGTGTGATCTATGTACATGTTCTCAGATGGGTGAGGTGTGCCTTTCCTCTGTGAGGACCTTCACACTGGCACATCAGTGAACTCCTGGTGGACTTGATCATCTAGAAAATGTGAGTACCCCTATATAGAGACCTCTCTTTGTAAGAATAGGGCCACCCAGAGCTCCTGCTCTGTTTCATCCACATTGCAGACTTGGGACACCTCAAGTTGTCCTGGCACTTTTCCACCACTGTCAGTCCCTAACCTGGGCTACCGAGTTCCCCAAAGCCTACCTTCTGGAGATTCCACTCCGAAACTTCTAAATCCAGGCCCTGAACAGACTCAACACATAGTCTTGGGAAGCCCTTTCCTGGAGAGCACTGTCTTTTGGCAAGAATGAGATGGAAATCCACAGATGACCAAAGAAAAAGCAGAGATGCCAGGAGCAATGAGTGGACATTCAAGCAGAAGTCCAGGAATCTAAAGTGCCTGTGCTCTGCTAGCTCCCTTCCTCTACTGCCATCTAGTGGACCTTCTCCTGCTTCTTGCCTGTGAACTTCAGAGAGATGTGCCTAGAAAGCAATAGAGATGTCAGCCAACCGACATGACCTTTGTGTTTCCTTCTCCTTTGATTACTGCAAGTGTGTTTAATGAAGTACACCTGGTACTATCACCAGCCTGGAGGGAAAAGTCAGCATCTATGAGGAGTAGTCCTTTTCCCTTTTAAGAAGAGAAATGCAGGACGGTGTTTATATTTCTACTGAGTAGTCATCAATAAATTACATTTTGAAGCTGAAGACATGGCTCAGGGGTTAAAGGGTCTGCCTCACAAGCAAATTTACGTGACTTCAAATCCCACATCCCGCATACAAATGGCTATGGCCTGCAATTCTGCCCCTGGAAGACAGAAACTGGGAACACCCAGAGCAAAGCAATAAGAACGTAGGGCAATCCAGGATGATTCCCAGTGTCAGTCTTGGGCCTCCACAGGTGCACTCAAGTTTCCCAATGCCGCAAACCGCATATAAACACACAGTTTTTAAAGACTTCCTTTTTCTCTTTTGTCCCCTTTACCCTTACTACCCAGCCCACAAGTCTCTTGCAGGATTTTTAATTGCTTTTTTGTGTAACTTAGGATAAGCCCTATCACTGCATATGTGCTTCAGATTGCACTGCTGCAAAATCAGTGTTGCTGGATCCTGGCATGAGGAGGGTGGGCTGGCTGGCTGGGCATTCCTAAAGGACAGACAAGAAAAAAATGGGAAAAATATCTACTTTAACTTTGGAATTTTCCATTGTGTCGTTCCAATTATATAGTATGTGAGAAAGTGCACTTTTTCCTGGGGCCAGACTGGCGGACCCCATGCTCCTCAGGTAAGAGCCGTAGACCACATCCCAGACCCCAGGTCACTCTCTGGTGCCACCAGACAGCCAGAGTGGCAGCCACTCTGCCCTGGCACTGGGGAAGGGCTCTAGGCCATGTCCCAGGTCCCAGAAGAACTGCAGGACAACTAGACGCACAGCCCTTTTTGCCCTGGACCAGACCAGCAGACCCCATGCCCCTCAGACACCGACCAGGGGGAACTCTCTGCTCCTCAGAATTCAACAGAGTCCAAAGAAAATCCAAGCAAAGCTCTAGGGGACAAAAGCCATACATCTGAAGTCCTCTAAAATCATCCTATCACATGGGAGAGATTCTTCACATCCAGCCCAAAGATAAGTAAACCCCTTTTTTACCATCCTGTTCTTTCAATTATTAATCACTGTAGATTAACTTTTCCATATAGCCACCCCCAAAACATATACAACTTCACCCTCACATATCATGATCTTATACCTGAGTGATCCCAAACACTCCACCACGAAGCTCCTGGAACTAATTGAGAAGTTCAGCAGGGTGGCAGGATACAAAATAAATGTGCAAAAATCAGAGGCCTTCCTATATGCCCAGAATGAAAGAAGTGAAAAAGTCCTTGAGAGAAACAATCCCATTTATTATAGCCCCTAAAAAAATAAAATAACTTGGTATAAACCTAACCAAGGAAGTCAGAGACCTTTACAATGAAAACTTTAAAACTCTAAAGAAAGAAATTGCAGAAGACACCAGAAGGTGAAAAGACCTCCCATGTTCCTGGATTGGCAGAATCAACATTATAAAAATGACCATCCTACCAAAGGCAATATACAGATTCAATGCTATACCAATCAAAATCCCAAAGCAATTCTTTAAGGAAGTTGACCAAACAATCTCAAAATTCATATGGAGGCACAAAAGACCCAGGATAGCAAAAACAATCCTGAGTAACAAAAACACTGCTCTATACTACAAATCCATAGTTATAAAAACAGCCTGGTACTGGCTCCAAAATAGACACACAGATCAATGGATAAGGGTTGAAGACCCAGATATAAGCCCACACAACTACAGCCATTTGATCTTTGACAAAGGGGCCCAAAAAATCCAATGGAAAAAGAACAGTATCTTCAACAAATGGTACTGGCAAAACTGGATCTCCACATGCAGAAGATTAAAACTGGACCCGTACTTGTCACCATGTACAAGAATTATTTAAAAATGGATCAAGGACCTCAATATAAGGCCAGAGACTATAAAAACCATAGTGGAAAGGATAGGGAACTCCCTGGAGTGGATTGTGTTAGGCCAACAATTCCTAAACAGATATCCAATAGCACAGTTACTCAACAGATGGGATCTTGTGAAATTAAAGAACTTCTGTTCAGATAACGAGATTGTAACTCAAGCACAAAGGCAACCCACAGAATGGGAGAAAATCTTCGCTAACCACATATCAGATAAAGCTCTATTATCCAGAGTGCACAAAGAACTGAGAAAACTAAACAGCAAGGAAACCAATGGGCCAATTAAAAAATGGTACCTGGAACTTAAAAGAAACTTTACCAGGGATAAAATTAAAATTTCTAACAAATATCTTAAAAAATGCTCCACATCCTTAGCCATCAGGGAAATGCAAATCAAAACTACCCTGAGATATCATCTCACCCTGGTCAGGATGGCAAAAATCCACAATACAAACAACAACAAATGCTGGAGAGGATGTGGAGAGAGGGGAACTCTCCTACATTGCTGGTGGGAATGCAGGCTCATATAGCCACTCTGGCAAGCTGTCTGCAGATTCTTAAAGAAGTTAAAGATTGAGATGCCATATGACCCTGAGATTCCACTTTTGGGAATAACCCCCCATACAGCAGAGGTTCACCTTGATAGCACAAGCACGACCATATTCATAGCAGCACTGTTTACAATAGCAAAGTCATGGAATCAGCCCAAATGTCCAACAGTTGACGAGTGGATAAGGAAACTGTGGTACATCTATACAATGAAGTACTACTCGGACATCAAAAAAGATGAATTAATGTATTTGCCAGGAAATGGATGGAATTACCAACAATTATATTGAGTGAAGTGTCCCAGACACAGAAAATTAAGCGCCGTATGTACTCTCTAATACGTGCCTCCTAGTACCAAACCTACTTAGAGACACTTAAGGATAAATCTCTGTAATACCTACACTAATTGCAAAGATTATAAACAAGAGGGATGGGGAAGGAGGGCTACACCAGAAACAAGGAGAGAGGGCACCATGTTACAGCAGAGAAAATAGGCCACCATCAAGGACTGCAAGTAAGTAATTAGACATCTGGTAAAGTTCACAGACTTTCCTTCCTGATCATTTGCAACTGATGGGCTATGATCTCACCAGAAGGGGAGGGCACATTGGCTGCCAGATAGAAGGTAACCATTTTGCAAATGGGTGATTAACCCCTCTCTCACCGCAGTCTCCTATTTTTATTCCATCTACCTTTGAATAGACTCTTATAACAAGACTCTAATTTAACAGGTTTTTATCTCTGGCCAGGGGGTGACATCCAATACCCATCAGAATGGAGCTAAGGGCACTGCAGGAGCAGAAAAACTAAAAAAAAAAAAAAAGAAAAAATTAACAAACCATAATTCAGAACATCAGAGATTCTATATTAACCACATGGAACTGGGCCAGTCTAATCTCTCCCCATCCTGAAGCTCAGGGAAATTTGTGGAAGAGGGGGGCAGTAAGATTGTAAGAACACAAGGATGGGAGGAGCAATGATATGCGAGATACTCCAACCAAGTTAGGGCCAAAAGAATCATAATAGGACTTTGCATGACCTGCGTTATGTCCAACACATTATTGACCCCACAAAGTCTAGCATGGACTAAAGGCACTAGGATCCTTGGAGGCTAGGGACTGACAGTCACAGTAGTGTTCATAAGCTTATGGGGAACATAGGAAAGGGTTCTGGGAAATGCCCCTGGGTCCTTGTGCCTCATCGGAGAGGTGGACCTAGAGGAGAGTTTCGCATGCACATTCAAGGATGCTACGGGGATTGGGGGGGGCACTGGGGGATGGAGAGGAAGGGGGAGGGGAGGAAATAGCAGGAGGGTGGGGGGAGATGGAGAGAGGGAGGGGACCTGGTGTACCTGTTAAGTTTGTATGAGCAGAAATAATAATTTAAAAAAGAGAGCGATCTCATAGCAACACTGAGAGCTGAGGGAACTGGCCACACCATATCCACAGGATCGCTGAGAGGGGGACACATGTCACTTGCCAGAATGCATGACTGCTGAGCTCTGCTGACGAATGCCAGCTACTGAACCAGCTCCCTCCATCTTATCCACATCCATGACCTTTTGCCTTGCCCTAGGCACAAAGCGCGGTGTCATGTGATTGTGGACTGTATTCTCTGAGCCAAAATAAGTCTCTCCCTCAACGTGTCTTTCTTGGGTATTTTATACAGCAATGAAAGGGTGTTTAAGTGGGGAAATCACAGAATTTTCCTGAACCATAGGGATGACTTCCTGCACAAATTTTCATTGCGCGTTGTAGTAGAGCAAAGCCTGGTTCAGTCACATAGCCCATACAAAGCACCATGCACATGGATAGAGCCCATGAGACCCCTGCCTGTGCTCTGCCCACACCTCAACATGGACAGCTAACTCCAGCTTGCTGTCCTCTGCCATCTCCGTGCAAGTTAGCTCGGAACCAAAGAAACACGAAGACAAGGGCTGGTGCTGTGTAGCCCTTGTGTTCACATTGCAGGTAAGTACCTGCTCCTTAGCGTGCTCGTATGCAGGGTGCTGGGCATAAATGAGTTTAATTCTACAATCCTCACGACACAATGAGAGCTTCAGTCATGGGCTGCCTCCAAAATAGCAGGATTCTCACTGTGACCAAACATAAGAGACCTTGTTCTGAGAAAGAATATTTCAGTCTGTGGTGGTGGGAAACTCCAGATGCTGGTGTGAAGATCCTGTGCTTCCCTCCTCTGAGCCTCATGATTTACACACATGCAAGCATCAGTTAGCCAGGCAGGACGCCTGCTTTCTGAGGTCAAAGAGTAGAAATTCTATTTTATATACCCATGGGGTCCCCAGGCTTCCATTAATCCTCCCCTGGGACCCACAGCTAAAAGGTGGATGACTTGGCGATGCCATCCCCTTGTCCCTAGACTTCAGTGGGCAGGACAGTGGCCAGAAGGCTTATTCTCAATCCCAGCCAACACAGCTTGCTGCTTAAAAAGCAATCACATTCCCAGAATTTCCAGGCTGCAGCCAAAAATACAGCCTGCTCAGAAAAAAACATGATTTTTTTTTTTTTTGGTGAGGCTGCTGTAGGCTGCCCAGGAAAGCCAGTGAGCCAAGAGACTCCAGAGGAGAAAGCAGGCCAGACAGAGCAAGCAAAACAAGCCCTGGGGATCAGCCCTCTCTGAAGGAGACATTGTAGACATGGATAGGGATGGGCTGTGCAGAGACCAAGCACAGAGAGACCAGGTGCAGAGAACCAGTGTGGAGAGATCAGGACAGAGACCAGGACAGAGACCTGGACAGAGACCAGGACAGAAGTTCTCTCACGCCTTTATGACGATGATCTTCAGGCATATCTTCCTATAACCTTCAGATGGGAACACATGTTTAATAGATGGGAAAATAAGTCTTAAATTGAACTAGTCTGCTGAAGGTTACAGAGCTATTCAGTTCAACTTTAACTATAATTGAGCTTTTTTTTTTTTTTTTGTAAATTCAAGTCCACTGTTTCCTGTGGCAACATGTTACCTCACTCACTACAGAAGGTCCCACAACGATTCGATCATCTAAGCATCTTCCTTCAGGATTGGAGATTTTCACACACCAAGTTATAAAAATGCTTTGCAAACAGTACAAATGAGATACTATTCTTATTTTTAAAAAGAAAAAAGTCCAGGAAGTCAGTAAAATATTGAAAATTACCAAACTAGTAAAATCAATACGTTGCTGGTTACTTTTCACAGAGAATCAATGTTTTTTTTTAAACTTTACTTATTCATTTAGCGTGTGTGTGTGTGTGTGTGTGTGTGTGTGTGTGTGTGTGTGTGTATGTGAGTGTGTGTGTGTGTTTTGCTTCGCGCTGGTATTTCCCAGGCTCCACCCACCAGAGCCAGAAGTGCAGGCCTGCACCACCATTCCCCCCCCCCCCCGTGTTTTTAAATGGGACCTGGGATCTGAACTGAGGGCCTTCTGCTTGCGAGGTAGGGGGTCTTAACCCCTGAGCCATCTCTCCAGCCTAAGAATCAATGTTTTAGAACCTGTGACCTATCAAACAGAGATCATATATATTATCTCAGGTTCTAGAAGAAGACATTCAGCAGAGGCGTCAGTGAAACCACTGTTAGATTGGGGCTGGAATCAGAATCTGCACTGATCGCAATCAGCTGACTGAATACAGAAACAATGAATTACTGTTGCTCTTCTCCTAAGATCTGAGCTCAGGCTCGCTCCAACAAATCGGCTCATGGCTCATTCCGTCTGCACGTCTTCCTGCTCTCCTTCAATATACTAAGCAGATTCTTGGTCCCCACAACTTCACGACATACTCCAAAAGACCTCAAGAAGTTCCAATATGAGAGTAAAAATAAATATGATCCCTTGTTCATATTAAAACTCGACAGCAGGGATCTACAATCATTTCTGAATCTCAGTTAGTTTCCACTTAATCTTAGCCAAAAGGCCAACTTGGCACTCTCAAATTATAGAGTTTCAAATCCACTGGACAATAGTTCATGTGGAATTATTACAATAAGACACAGCGGATGGCGGCCATTCACCTGTAGGGTCAGGGCAGACAACTAAAATAGATAAGCTTCAACATGAAGACTTCAACTTCACTGGAAAGTCCTTGCTTCGTAGAAATTATTTTTTCCCTTCCATTCCTCAGCCAAGACTGAGAGATGAACAAATCATACTAGACTTTATCACAGCTCCTTAGAAAATAAGGTTCCGCCGGGCGTGGTGCAGAGGCCCCTAACCTCAGCACATCTCAGCATGTGGGAGGCGGATCAGGGCGCTGGCAAGCTGGAGGTCAGCCCGGGACAGTCAGGTCCACGCAAGCCTGGGCTACTCACTGAGACACTGGGGAAAGAAAGAAAAGAGAGGGGGACAGGGAAGAGAAAGAAAAAAATTATCAGCGAGCCTGGAGACACGGAGTGGCACAAGAAAGGAACACGAAGTGGGGGAACGCCTCCCCCAATAGTCTCAAGGGTAGTTTCAAATCTATATACAACAGATGCTTAAAAACAGAAAGAATGGGGCACTATGGGAGGATGAGAAAATGTTCAGTTTTTGAAGACAAGTCCATGTCCTAAGAAATCTGAGGAATGCTAAGGACAAACACACACGCATCACCCACGGGGCAGCCATAAACAAAAAGCTGCAGAGTGGGCAAAACTCCAGAGCATTCCAGATGTTATAAAGAGTGAAGCAGAGAGAACCAGCCAAGCTTTCAGGTAAGAGGGAGGAAAGGATACTTACTTCACTGGAGCAATTTGTGTTTACCGGATTTCTAAATGTTTTCTTTCATAAAATGGAGATTATAAAAGCTCTCATTGGGTTCGAGGGAGAAATAACTTACTTTAAGTGTCAAATTCTTTGCCTGTAAACTATAACAAAGAAAACACACCAGTATTTGTACAATTCATACAAACCTTCCTATGTAAAAGGAAAATACAGACTGAAAGATGGGTCTTTTCATCAGAAACCCACCATGACAGGTACCAGCAACCAGGAGAAAACAAATAGTGATTGATTGCTGTATGTGCCTTGGCTCCCCAACAGCTGTAAGATGAAAACTTCGTAATACCCCACAACTAGTACATTAAGAATCAGTATGAATGGGCGGGAAGGATGGCGCTGGGGTTAACACTCTGCCTCATAAGCAGAAGGTCCTGAGTTTGGACTCCAGGTCACACATAAAAAAAAAACACCAGGTGGAAATGAGCACTTTGGGCCCTGGTGGGCAGAATTTGAAAAATTCCCAAGTAAAGCAAAAAGCAGGTAGAAGCAATCCAGGATGATTCCCAAAGTCACCCTTGACCCTCCACAGGGACACATAGTGCCCTCTGACACACACACACACACACACACACACACACACACACACACACACACATACACACACACGCAAATATAAGTAGATAGATAAATAAAGAAATAATAAAAATAAAAAAGAATCAACATGAACATTGATCTAAACATGAATAAATAGGTTATTTTTAAAGTCGAATGTCCTAATGTCATCTCGATTTTGTCCAACTACAAATAGGAAGCTTCCCTCCTCAGAATTTCAGAAATGAAATGCACTCTCACTAGTCTCAGCAAGTCTCTAGGTGTGAAACCTTGGCATCCGTAAAGAAAGTTATCAATTCCTGTGTTGCAGTCCGCCTGCATGGTTGCTGATAAATGACCATAACACACCATAAGGGAACAAGGAGTTTACTTTCTTACAACAGTCCAGTTACAGTTCTCAGTCCAGCTTGATGGGAGAGCATGTACCAACACCAGGGCTGAGGGAACTGGCTACACCATCACTGCATAACGGCTGAGAGATGACCAATCCTTCAGGTTTGCTCTGGGCTTAACTCAACCATCAACTTTCTACAACTGTGCCAGAACTCAAACCCTCAACAGTCAAGTTGACACCTGTGCTTAACTATGACAGCCTGCAACAGACAAAGGTATCCATCTGCCCCGAAAAGGACAGAAACCTCACAATCCAGTCCACCACTCTTTCCAAAAACAGCTTAAAAAATGGAAAATTTCAAGTAGAACAAATTCTGGGGAGTATTCAGAAAACAACTCTGAGGCCACGCTGACTAGACACAGCATGCAGGGCGTGTCCGTCCTCCAGCACAACTGGTTTTCGGCCATTCATTTTTGTTTTGAAAGCGCACTCAGATTCTATCTTTTACGAACTATAATATAGACATTCAGAATCCAAGATCAATTATGTATTTTTTAGGATCAATTTCTTAGCGATTCAGCTTTCTTCCCTGTAACTGCCTATCCTTTAGTTAGCACAATAACGCAATTTTCAGTTTTCACCTCAGCTTATTTAACTCGAATAAAAACACTTGGTTTGAAGGCGGCTGCCCTCTGCTTGGGGGCGGAGGGTCTGAGAGATGAGCGATGAGCTGTGATCGCACTGCCGGGAAGCTGTGCAGTGGGAATTCACTGGAGCCTTCATCAGGACCTAGCTCCATGGGATTTTCTGCCAGTGTGCCAGGCAACTTTTGACACAGAGAAGGTTCCAGTAAAGAACAGTCATACGGAAGTGGAAGGGAGTATGCGTTGCTGGGTACAAGGTAATTTACAATCTCCTAAATTTATAATCTAGCTCCTATGTTTTCACTACTTTTTTTTCTCTCTCTCTTTTTAGAAACCTGCACACATGGCAGTTAAGCCAGTAAGATAGAAATGAGTGTATTTAGACTGACGTGAAATCAACTAGAAGTGACTGAGGAGCTGCAGAGCACAGGATTCCAACCAGGTGCCATGGGAGACACTGCGACTGTCATCCTGAGTACCCACGCCACGATGGGGTGGCAGCAACTCGCAGAACGGACCTCAGCTCAGGGATGGTCTGTCCTCCAGAAAGGGATTCACGAATGAAGAGGAATCACGCCCACAAGTATGAGTAGGGGTGTCCTGTGCTTCCCTAAGTCACCACACAAAGCCAACACCGTGCCAAGGAGACTGAAGGGGGAACGGAACCTGGACATTGGGGTCTCATTGCAGCACTGGTGGAATAACCTGGAAGCCTCCCTTTCCTTGACTTCTGGCTGTGTTAATGTCCTCCATTTCCCTACTCTGTGAGGCCAATGAACTGGCCTTTAATACTGAGCCAGGCTCACTAAACACACATCAGCTGACGGACCACATGGTGACCGAGCAGGAAGTGTTCACAGACCCTAAGGACCCTGTTAGTCGTTTAACGAAGAACTTAAGTGGGATAAATACAGGTCAAGTAACTACAAACTTTGAAAATGTGGAACAACGGTCTGCCTAGGCTTACAGCTGGGTGGTCCTGGGAGGCCGGGGGAGGCGGCTGGTGAGGGGCAGGCGCTGTCACTGCTCTGTGCCACGTGCCCACAGCTACTGCTGACGTAAAGAACAACTGGGGAGCTGTAACGAAAATCTTTATCAATGGCTCATGGTCAGTCATGAAGAAACTATCTTGGTCTTGAGGATTACTCAATTTTAGGAAAAAATTCTAGATACTGAAATACAGGGAAGACTTTCAGGTTTCAAGTGATACTAAAAGAGATAAGGCTGAGAATACATCAAACAAGGAGGACAAGGCCTGAAGTTTCAATCACATTACAGTTTTTTCTGTTCCCCACTATCTGCTATTACTGCCCTCTGTGCCTGCATGGAAGATACCTGCTCTGGGCTGGAGAGATGCTCAGGGTGAAGATACCCACACAAAGCCTGACACCTGAGTTCCATCCCTAGAACCACAGGGTGAAGAGGACCGCTCCCGCCCATTGGCTTCTGACCTCCACATGCAAGAACACACATGCATATACGCATGTACATTGCATGCGCACAGGCATATGCATGCACACAGGCACATGCATGCACACACGCGCATGCACACACGGGCATGCACACACGCACAAAACAATATATGTGCAGTCGTCTGCTGGAACTGTACTTGCTTCTCTCACTATCACGTCCTCTAAAGCTTACCACGTGCTGTGCTCATCTCCTCTCACCACAGAGCCTGAAGCCGGGGAAGCATCCCTGTTCACCCCCGACTAGTCTCTCTCACTCTTCCCTAAAGCTTGGTATCTGTCACCAGAATGGCACTGCCACTGCCGCTCCTTTATTTCCTCACCACCACTGCCACTCCTTTACTTCCAGAGATTCTAGCTGCTTATCGCACTGCTTCCATGGCGCCATCACTGTCAGGCATCCACACGGACAATGCGCCCAGATCCCTGCTTGCCCATTTCTTGACATTCTCCCTTCCAGTGATCCTACCCTGACCCTCCCTTTAGTCACCCACACGGTCAAACCTTAGGTGGGCTTCACTTCGATAAACACAACCCCTCCAAACCACTCCATCAGTTCATTGCCTTTGAAATATGCTAACCCCAATAACCTAAAAACCTTTCAACCCAACAAGTTTAATCTGTTAATTTTTAGTTAGGTTAGTATTTATATACTCATCTTGGTTGATGTGGTCTAGACAGACTTGTGGTCCTCCTGTCTCCACCTCCAAGGGCTGGGACTGCGGGTAAGCGCTGCCTGTACCTCCTTCTCACCTCCCTTTAGCTTCCCTTGTCTTCCCCAAGTTAAATCTCTATCCAATCACTGCTCATTCTCGTGTCTTACACAAAACACTACCTCATCCTCCTCCTTCATACATTGTCACTCTTGCTTGGCTAAAATTGGTATCAATCTAATTTTCCGGTTCCACATTGGTCCTTACCCAGCTCAATGTGTCAAAGAGGGCAGCTGGATAATGTTCTCTTAAATCAAGACCAGGAATGTCAAGCGTCCTTAATGATGTCAAGTACACCTTATCTTATTACTCTGCTACTCCTCGGTACTTGCTTCTCTCACTATCACCTCCTCTAAAGCTTTCCACATGCTATGCTCACCTCCCGGATGTGTCCCGGGTTCCTCTCACCACAGAGCCTGAAGCCGCCAGGAAAGCATCCCTGTTCACCCCCGACTAGTCTCTCTCACTCTCATATATATATTTTTTGTGCGTGTGTGCATGTGCGTGCGTGCATTTGTGTGCGTGCATGCATGTGTGTGGTGCATGCATGTGTGTGGTGCATGCATGTGTGTGTGCGTGCATGCATGTGCCTGTGTGTGCATGCATGTGCCTGTGTGCATGCATGTGCCTGTGTGCATGCATGTGCCTGTGTGCATGCAATGTGCATGCGTGCATGCATGTGTGTGCATGCATGTGGAGGTCAGAAGCTTGCTCCTGGACCTTCCATCCCACCCCACATTCGGTGTTATGTTCTGAACCTGTTTCCTGTCTCACCGAGACACGAAGGCTCACCCACACATTTAACTGCATCTGCGCCCACACCCTCATGTCTTTCTCGTGGGTTGGATTGTTTCTGATCTCTCAGTTGACCTGTGCACCAGAGCTCCACAACCACACCCACCCTCTTACCCACCCTGACTATAGCAGTTACTCTTGCTCAGCTCCTACCAATATCTCAATTTTCCCATTTTAAAAGAAAAAAAAAATCAACCCACAAAACCGTAAGCAGAATGGAACACATGGAATTTGGGAAAACCAGGATCTGTGTTTACAGGCCACGGTCATTCAGTCACCTTTGGTTCTTGAATAAAATGCCCCTCTATCCCTTTAAAAATAGTAATAAAATAATTTTTAAAAAACAAAAATATTTCAGAACCTCTCTTGCAAGCCACATTTGTGTACCACATTTCCTATTCCTCTTTCAGCAAAAATTTCTCAGGATTCTCCTGCCTGTTTCCAACTCGGCCTCTTTCTCTTGAATCCATTTCAATCAGACTTGTCCCCCGCTTCAAACTTGTTCTTCTCAGAATACTAATGAACTCCACACTGCTAAATGTGATCATCAATTACCAGCCCTCCTCGTAAACTGTCATTAAAGCGCAAAGCCAGAAGTTCAGTGCCGCCTCTTGGGACACTCTTCTGTCCGTCTGACTCTCCAGGTCTTCCCCTGCCCGAGTCTCCTTTGCTGGCTTTGTGCTCCCCAACTTTCAAGCATCGATGCACCTCAAATCCTCGAATCCAAATCCTGGAACCTTGCTTCCGTATTCTCAGATTTCCTTAAATATCATCTCATCATCGTTCCCAAACTTAAATCTCTAGCTCATTTCTTTCCTCTGAACTTTAGATTCAGGCATCTGAAGACTCTCCACTTAGATACCCAAGATCTATCCCAAATTTTCTTTGCGCAAAACATCTCCCCTCCAAAATCTTTTCCTTCAGTCTTACTTGTCATATACCGCACTCCTCCCATCTGGCACTCATGCCACAAATCCTGCCGCCCTTTCTCCTTCCTATTCCTTCCTCCTTCTGCCCCATTCTTCTCCTCTGTGCACCTCAAAGCATCAGTCACTCAACAACCCCATTCCTCGATCCACGTTACTGCTGCTCACCTGGATTGATGCCATAACTTAGGAGGTTTGTGGCTTTTGCTCTTCTTCTCCTGCGGTCATTCTCAAAAGCTCCAGTCATATTATGTTCTGCTCAGCCCCATCTTTCCTGTCACTTGCTCTAAATTGCTGAGGTCCTTTTCAGATCCTTTTGACTAACCTCCACATCCTTTTACTTCTAAACTTAGCCTAACTTACTGCTACTCCACTTCATGATGGGTTCTGACCAGGGTTAACTCCAGCATGCTGCAGCCCCAAGGTCTTACATTTACCATTCCCAGGGTCTGGGATGCCCTGTATTCTCTGCGTACATTATTCACTGACTACCGCCATGTTCCTTAGGTCACTTTGCCATCAGCCCACTGAAATGACTCAGCAGGTAAAGGCACCTGCTGCTGGGTCTAGCAGTGGATGCTCAAGCCCCAGAACCCTCATGGTGGAGAACTGACAGCCGGAAGTTGTCCTTTGACCTCCACACACAGTGGCATGCAGGCAGCAACGCATGTGTGCACACACGCACACACAAAATACAAGTTAATCAGAACATTCACAGGCGAATGGTCCCAGGCCTCCTCTGAGGTGCATCTCCATCTCTAGTCCCTTTCTTCTCTTTTCCTCTACTGCTCAGCGGCCAATATGCCCTAGAGTTGCCCCACCTAAAACAGAAGTTTTTTTTCTACTTTTACAAGCATATTGAGTATTCATCCCAGTTTTCCTGCTTCCCTCCCTCCCCTCCCTTCCCACCCTTCCGCCTGTGTGTTTCTAGGGACCCCAGGGTCCACTCTGACCTGTCTACTCCTGTGGGTGCTCAAGCCTCTGTGCTATATCAAATTATGGCTCTTCAGGCCACACCACTGATACGGGCCTCATCCAGCTCTAGACCCAAGGTTTCCACTGTAAGCGCTCATTCTATGGGTACAATAACAGCTACCTACAGAGCAGTTTGAGTTGCTGTCTTCCTACCTGTAAGTTTATTGGCTGTCTTCCCTATTGATTTTTTTTCCTTCCCTAAAATAGAAGTTTTATGAGGATAGGGATTTATCTGTTTTGTTCACTGGTATATTTCCAGGGTCTACAGCAAAGATGGACATAAAAATGGCTGTGCATACACTTGACAAATAAATGAAATGATGGCCCTCTTTCAAGATGACATGAAATCATCTATAATAAGATTATATTGAAAGGAATGCTGAAAACTCAATTTTCTCATTTTACACATCGATTTAGTCCACGTGGATTAATGCAGGACTGGAACATCTAACACATCCATACTAACATCTTCTGATCCTTTCGTTCTGCTACCCTGGCAGGGCTGTGTGCAGTGGTTTGGATGTGTCCTCCAAAGTTCGTGTACTGGAAACTTAATCTCCAATGAATCCGAGACGAGAGATGGAACATGTGGTTGGAACCAGGCCCAGGATTCTGTCCTCCCGCCTGGAACAGCTGCTGATGAAAGGATGCGCTCACTCGACCCTCATTCCACATGCTTGCTCTCCAGCCCTCCTCGCCAGATGCAGAACTGGGAGAAGTAAAACTCTATGAACTGTCGGGTCCCAGAGAATGAGCTGCAGATGGGCTAACGCAGGGATGTTTATATGTCTATTATATGTCCTTTATCATCAAATGCAGGGATAGATAGCACAGAGACTTCTGTGTGGATGGTAACCATTCTATATACGGATTTGGGAATGACTACAAAGTTTTTATGATAAAGCTGCAAAGAATGCAAACATATATATGGATACATGCAAGCTAGGGGAATCTGAAACAGGCATGTGAATTGTATCAACATCAGTTCCACACTTGTCAAATTATAATAGAGAAATAACACGCTGCCACTGGAAGGAAGAGTAAGTGGGACCTCAGTATCCTTTGCAGCTTCTTCAGGATCCAGAATTCCTTAAAAATGAACACAATTGAAACAGACTTCTGGTCACACACACACAGAGCCGAGTGAAGACATCGGCCATCTCAGACATGCAATATGCAGCGCTTTTCTTCAGTCCCTCCCCTAAGCAACCACTCTTCTATCTGTGTATTCTCCCAGGAAAGTCCACGCAGATTGAAACGCAAATGTGTTTATTACTGAGTGCCTGTGTATTTGCACCCACACATGCAAAATATCTTTTCCAGTACTTCTGCAGCTTTCCGCCCTCTCACAAGGGGTCTGAAGATAAGCTCAGGCATCAGTACTTTTTCTTTCTTTTATGGCCAAGTGACACCACATTGTTTGGTTGTGTCATTAGTTTTTAAACAGACCACATTAAGAGTCATTAAGGCTTCTGATAATATTGTGGAAAATATGAAATGTAAAGCCCTCTTGATGAACTGATCTGTACCTTTCCCCTTAGTCACACTGACTCTTGATGAACTGCCCTGTACCTTATCCCTTAGTCATACTGACTTGTGCTTCACCCCTTGAGCCATCCTTATCACCAAGAACCAGATGTCTCATCCCGTTTGCTGTGTTTGCTGTGTTTGAAATTTGTTCCCTGCCCTATAAAAAACCCAAACCCTAAGTGCTCGGGGCCGCTCTGCTCCCGAAAAGCAGGGTGACCCCAGCGCGCTGATGATTAAAGCCTCTTGCCTTTGCATCGATTGTGGCGTCTCTGTGTCTTTAGTTGAGGGGCTCGATCAGGTGCAGGAACTTTGGTTCCAACAATATAATTCATACTACAACCAAAGGGAAAAATTCCCTAAAATGACTGAGTTAGAAAAGATGGACAGCTGTCATTTTCATTAGTCACGTGGACTCACCGCCCACAGCAACTGCACAGGCTCACACCCCTGCTTCCAGCACAGATAGGGCTTCCTATGTGACAATCAGCAAGTTAACATGTTCTGAAAGACCCCCGTCTTTCAGTCAGGAACGAGGCCACCGAGAGAAAGACCAAGACCCTTCTCGCTGCAATAGCATGAGGTTTTATTTAACGATGCGCCGGGCGGCTCCAGCAACCTCTCACGCAGGAGAGACTGAAGCGGCCCCGAGCAGCTCGGGCAAGGGGTTTTTAAGGGGTCTTGGGGTGGGGGGGGTTGCTTAGCTGAGGAATTTTCTATGACCTTTACAGTCATTGGTCGGCAAGAGCTCGGGTGGAGTTGGCTCTTGGTAATCGTTCCAGTCCACCTGCTTAACCGCAGGCTGTTCATTCTGGGTGACATTCATTGATGGAATTCCCTTTTGTGCAAACTTGCTTTTCCAGAACTGAAGGGCTGGAGGTCTTAAGGGGTGGGGAAATACCTGTAAAAAGCTCAAGGCTGTACATAGTTTTAAGCAATGACTAACAATGGATGCTTGGATGGCTATAAACAATGGATGCCTGAATGACTACAAGCAAGGGCTATACTGTGGGCCTGAACCAGCCTGCTTTGTGAATTTTAGGGCGAGGGTCTCAGGGTCCAACAGTTCTTGCTTGAATATGCTCACAGCAAGCACAAACCATGTTGAAGTTGGGGTAGTTTTCGTGTTTTGACACAGGTTCTCCCTCTGAGCCTCAGCTGCTTTCAGACACGCAGTTCTCCTGCATCGCCTCCTGCGTTTTGGGAACAGCATGTGCCACAGGGCCAGGCCTAGAGGAGGTTCTTTCGCAGGGATTCTCGTGGTCGTACTGCTCTGAGAGTGTCACCGATAGGAACTCTGCTGACAATCCTTCCAGGGAGGTGATACTACTGTTCAGTTTACTGATGAGGAGGCTGAAACAGCAAACAGCTCAACTCAAGATGACATTTTAAGTGAGAAAGCGCAAGGTCCCAAATGGTCTGGATCTAGGGTCTGAATGCTAAACAAGATCTAAGGGTTTTTTTAGTTTTCTAGGAAATTTTTCTTACGTGTAAAGCCATTTGCATTGCTTTGAGCATGAGCTGCATATTTATGACCTCTGCCCATTTTTATGGTTTTTATTTATTAATTTACAAGGTATCTTTATATACTAGGATATTGGTGCTTTATAAGAAAATTTCATTCCTCAGAAAGCTAAAACATACACTTACCCTGTACTCAAGCCATGTTACACCTAAATATTTATCTAAGAAAAATCAAAATGTATGCTCAGTATCAGATGTATATGCTAATGTTCACAGCAGTTACATTATACACAGAATTGCAAATAAACCCGATATCAACAAATGAGTGATATGAAAACTTCAATATATACTTGTAATGAAATACATGATTCAGCAACTAAAAAGGAATGAATCCTCAGGTGTGGTGATACACCCCTGTACTCAAAGGAGATTGTGAGTTCAAGGCCAGTCTGGGCTATCTAGTTAATAGACTGTGTCTCCAACACAAATAATAACAAAAGAAACCAATAACTGGTACTCACAAAAACAGAAGAATTTTAAAGCAAGTATAAGTGAAAGAAGTCAGTTCCCCTTCAAATCACATGGAGTATGACTAATTCCATTCATATGGAAATCTAGGAGATGCAAAGCTACCTAGTGAGAGAAGGTGGGTCAGAGGTTGCTTTGAGATAAAGGGCACAGCAGAAACAGAAGACACAAGGACTTTCTGGAGGTGGCAGAGATGCTTATTTTCTTGCACCTTTACAAGGGTTTCCAGGTACTCACGGACACCTCTGTCACGTATTGTCTGCGCACACCCTTCTGTGACCACCCCTATGTTACTGACTACTCACCGAACTGTCTACTAGAAATACATGTGGCTTGCTGCATGCCAACTGTATTTCAATGCTACTAAAGAACAAGTGGTTACTGGATTGTTTAGAAAGTACAAATACACAAATGGTGGGCTTCTACTTGACCTCCTTTATGTTTGTGTCCTTCCCCTACCCTTCCCTCCCACACAAATGTGAACCATGGTGACTAATGTAGCTTTGAAATACTTTCCACTCTGCTCAGTGTACAGTTCAACTAGACAAGGACTATCCTGACTCTCAGACCTTCACATTACTGCTCAAACATGTCAACGAAGTCCCAGAAACAACCAAAACAACTGTTTTCATTAGACACTGTAAAATCAAGACAAAACAGAAACAAACTCAACGCAGAGCCTGAAATTAGAGTCACCATCCTTTATTCCACTTCTGATTCGTGGGCAACAAAATGGCTCCAGTTGTTTATTACTCACACAACATTCAGAACCTGCTATGTACTGTCAAGTGCTGAGAATAAAATCAGCACTAGAGTTTTGTGAGCATAGACAAGGTAAGAGTCTACTCTTGGTATCATTGATTAAGTTTGTAAGTCAATGTTATAAATAAATATGTAGTCAATAACAAAATTACAAGAAAACATCTTTCATTTGTGTTCTCTACTACAGCACACACAGGAGCCTATGAAGAACGTTCCCTGGAAGCTACTAGAACACAATAGCATTTTGCTACTTTTAAGATGTGGTAATAAAACTATGACCACATCTGCACCAGAGTACTCTGACTTAGCCAGTGAGGGAATTACCCAGCTTTCCTTAGTACAGCTATTGGAGAGACACAGTGGTGATACATAAAGGACCAGTTGGACCTGGTGACTGAATGCTCTAAGGCTTTTAAGGCACAGAATCCAAACTGTCAAATGACAGGTCCCTATTCCAGGTTAGAGGTTATGCTCAGGAAATTCACACAAGTATTGAATATACTCAGATACTTGATTATTGGATTCCTAGGTAAAATAATAGCTGGAGAATCACAACTCACATTGCAGAGAGGCCCCTGGAAGAAGGAGCAATGAGACCCCATCAAATGCAAGACACTAGTTTTCACTGAAGGAGGTTTTAAAACGACCTCTGACACAGGCTAATGCTCTCTTGAGTGACAGCAGTCAAAACACAGTATGACGATCCTGGCTTGATTTTGAAACCAGGCCACGTGATGAGGCCTGCTAGGTGTGACATAGACTCCCCACAGGGACTAGAGACCACCAGGCAGATGACTGTGAACTCGTTTCTTCTGGGGCTCAATCAGATGTTTCCACAGACCACTCTTCAAAGACTTAAATATACTCCATTGTTTTAACTAAATCAACTCTGTCCACACTAAGACAATAGTAAAAAGTATACGATTGGCTAAGCATGTATTTCCAGATTTTTCTTCATATAGTGCAAGAAATTTCATCTGAAATAAGCATTTTAAATTATCTGTCACTTTTGAGAAATTGGCATATGCATGAAAAATGACTAAAGAGAGGCTAAAAATGGTGATGTTAGGAATGCAGGAAGGGATGGAGAGATGGCTCGGGGGATAAGTCTCTGCCTCACAAACAGAAGATATTGAGTTCCGATCCCAGATCCCACATAGAAATGCTAGCATAATACAAGATGATTCCACACCCCACCCCGCTCCGCCGGTCAGGATGCGCGCCCGGTCCAGCCGGGGTCACCCGCGCCCTAGGTAAGTCTCCGCCCGAGTCCGCCCACCAGGACCCCAGGCCAAATAATTCAGTTTAGTGAAATTGAGAGATCTTAAGAGTTAAAATGACAATGCCAAAGTCAAAGTGCAAATCCATGAGAAGCAACACTCAAGTAAACAAATTTCCCACTGAAGAAATTAATCCCATAATGTTAGACTCCAACAAGAACAAACCCACGGAAAAAGGCAAAGAAAGCCTCACCCAGGATAAAGTCTTTCAAAATATGATCATTACCATGTTCAATACTATGAAAGAGGAAATCCGGGAGGAATTACATAATCGAATCAATCGCTTTGAAGAGGAACACAACAGACATCTGGAGGAGGTGAGAAAAACAGTGCAAGAAACAAAAAGTAGCATAGAGCAGTTAAAACAAACTCAAGCAGAGTTTAAAACTGAGCTAAAAGACAAGTTATCTTCAACCCAGAACACCACAGAGAGTCTTATCAACAGAACTAACGAAGCAGAAAACAGAATTTCAGACCTTGAAGATAAAGTGGGAGTACTAACCAGCTCAATGAAAGAGGTTGTTAAAGCCAAAAAGATACTTGAGAGAAATATCCAAGAGATATGGGACACCCTGAAGAAGCCTAACATGCGTATTCATGGAATACTAGAGCAAGAATCTCAAAATACCACCCCTGAGGAAATTTTTCAAACAATCATCAAGGAAAACTTTCCTCATATAAAAAAAGAGAGGCCCATCCATATACAAGAGGCATTCCGCACCCCAAACAGATACGACCAAAATAGAAGCATGCTACGGCAAATAATAGTTAAAACACTCCACATTCAAGATAAAGAACTGGTGCTGAGAGCTTCAAGGGAGAAAAAACAAGTCACTTTTAAAGGTAAACCTATTAAAATAACAAATGAATTCTCAGTCGAAACAGTAAAAGCAAGAAGAGCTTGGAGTGACATACTTCAAGTATTGAATGAGCAAAAATGTCAACCCGGGCTGATTTACCCTGCAAAACTATCTGTCATGATCGAGGGAGAGAGAAAAATTTTCCAGCACAAAGACAACTTTAAGGGATACATGTCCACCAAACCAGGCCTTCAAAAAATGCTAGAAATGATACTCAAGCGTGAAGAAGAAAACAGGCATATCCAGGAGAGCAGAAGGCAAGTATAACACCATTAAAAGCAAAACAATATACTTATAAAAACTACTAAACATAATAAATGTCTGGAATTAATAGTTCTCCATTATAACACTAAATGTTAATGGAATTAATTCACCGATCAAGAGACACAGATTACAAACTTGGATTAAAAATCACAATCCATCAATCTGCTGCCTGCAGGAAACCCATCTCACCACAAAAGATAGGCACGCTCTAAAAATAAAAGGCTGGTCAACAATTCTACAAGCAAATGGAAGCAGAAAACAGGCAGGGGTAGCCATTATGCTATCAGACAAAGTGGATTTCAAACCAAAGAAAATTATAAGAGACACGGATGGATACTACATCTTAGTCACAGGTACAATTCACCAGGAAGACTTCACAATACTGAACATATATGCACCCAATACGGGCCCCTCCACATTCATTAAGAAAACCCTACAGCGTCTAAAGCAGGAAATCAATCCCCAAACGATAATTCTTGGGGACTTCAACACCGCCCTCTCAACATGGGATAGATCAACAGGTCAAAAGCTTAACAGAGACACTTTGGAACTTAATCAAACCCTGAAAGAAATGGACCTTACAGATCTCTATCGAACTTTTTACCCACGCACCAAAGAATACACATTTTTCTCAGCAGCACACGGAACGTTCTCCAAAATAGATCACATATTGGGCCACAAAATGAATCTACACATATACAAAAAAGTTGAAATTCTAACCTGTGCCCTATCAGACCACCACGGCCTAAAGCTGGACATCCACAACACATCAAACAAGAGAAAATACACTAACTCCTGGAAACTTAACACTATGATGCTGAATGAGAACTGGATTCAGGAAGAAATTAAAAAGGAAATTCAAGATTTCCTGAAAGTGAATGATAACGAAAATACAACTTACCAAAATCTCTGGGACACAATGAAAGCTGTTCTAAGAGGTAAGTTCATAGCTCTTAATGCCTATGTCAAAAAAATGGAAACATCAGAAATAAACAACTTAACAGTGCAGCTTAAAGCTTTAGAGAAACTAGAGCAATCTGATCCCAAAAGTAGTAGAAGAGAGGAGATTAGCAAAATAAGGGGAGAAATATCTGAAATCGAGATTAAGAAAATGATAGAAAAAATCAACCAGTCAAAAAGCTGGTTCTTTGAAAAAATCAACAAGATTGATAAACCCCTAGCTAAACTAACCAAAAGCAAGAGAGAGAAAACCCAAATTAACAAAATTAGAAATGAACATGGAGTTATCACTACTGATACTCAAGAAATCCAGAGAATTATAACATCATATTTCAAAAACTTATACTCTGTGAAGTTTGACAACACAAAAGAGATGGATGAATTTCTAAGTAAACACAACCTACCTAAATTGAATCAGGAAGTTGTGAATTATTTAAATAGTCCTATAACATATAAGGAAATCGAGGAAGTAATCTCGAATCTTCCCACCAAAAAATGTCCTGGACCAGATGGATTCAGCACAGAGTTCTACCAGACATACTCCTTAAACTGTTCCATCAAATAGCAAAGGAAGGAACACTACCAAATTCCTTCTATGAAGCTAATATCATCTTAATCCCAAACCTAATAAAGATTCACTTAAAAAAGAAAACTATAGGCCGATCTCCCTGATGAACACAGACGCAAAGATTCTCAACAAAGTCTTAGCAAATCGGATTCAAAAACATATTAAAAAGATCATTCAAGGGGACCAAGTAGGCTTCATCCCCGGCACACAAGGTTGGTTCAACATACGCAAATCAATAAATGTAATTCATCATGTAAACCAGTCCAAAGTCCAAGACCACATGATATTCTCGATAGATGCAGAAAAAGCTTTTGACAAGATCCAACAGCCTTTTATGATCAAAACGCTAGAGAAGGTGGGAATGGAAGGAACCTTTATCAATATAATGAAAGCTATATACAACAAGCCCACAGCAAGGATTATGCTCAATGGGGAACAATTGGAAGCATTCCCACTTCGATCAGGAACTAGACAAGGCTGTCCACTCTCACCACTTCTATTCAATATTGTACTTGAAGTCTTAGCTGAAGCCATAAGACAAGAAAGGGACATAAGAGGGATTCAAATCGGCAAGGAAGAAGTCAAGCTATCCCTATTTGCAGATGACATGATCTTATACCTGAGTGATCCCAAAAACTCCACTAGGAAGCTCCTGGAACTAATTGAGAAGTTCAGCAGGGTGGCAGGATACAAAATAAATGTGCAAAAATCAGAGGCCTTCCTATATGCCCAGAATGAAAGAAGTGAAAAAGCCTTGAGAGAAACAATCCCATTTATTATAGCCCCTAAAAAAATGAAATACCTTGGTATAAACCTAACTAAGGAGGTAAAAGACCTTTACAATGAAAACTTTAAAACCCTAAAGAAAGAAATAGCAGAAGACACCAGAAGGTGGAAAGACCTCCCTTGTTCCTGGATTGGCAGAATCAACATCGTAAAAATGACCATCCTACCAAAGGCAATATACAGATTCAATGCTATACCAATCAAAATCCCAAAGCAATTCTTCAAAGAAGTTGACCAAACAATCTCAAAGTTCATATGGAGGCACAAAAGACCCAGGATAGCAAAAACAATCCTGAGTAACAAAAACACAGCTGGAGGTATTGCCATACCAAACCTTAGTCTATACTACAAATCCATAGTTACAAAGACAACCTGGTACTGGCTCCAAAATAGACACACAGATCAATGGATAAGGATTGAAGACCCAAATATAAGCCCACAAAGTTACAGCCATTTGGTCTTTGACAACGGGGCCCAAAGAATCCAATGGAAAAAGAACAGCATCTTCAAAAACAATCCTGAGTAACAAAAACACTGCTGGAGGTATTGCCATACCAAACCTTAGTCTATACTACAAATCCATAGTTATAAAGACAGCCTGGTACTGGCTCCAAAGTAGACACACAGATCAATGGATAAGGATTGAAGACCCAGATATAAGCCCACAAAGTTACAGCCATTTGGTCTTTGACAAAGGGGCCCAAAGAATCCAATGAAAAAAGAACAGCATCTTCAACAAATGGTGCTGGCAAAACTGGATCTCCACATGCAGAAGATTAAAGCTGGACCCGTACTTGTCACCATGTACAAGACTTAATTCCAAATGGATCAAGGACCTTGATATCAGGCCAGAGACTATAAAAACCATAGTTGAAAGGATAGGGAACTCCCTTGAGCTGATTGGGCTAGGCCAACAGTTCCTAAACAGACATCCAATGGCACAGTCACTGCTACCAACTCTCAACAGTTGGGATCTTGTGAAATTAAAGAGCTTCTGTTCAGATAAAGAGATTGTCACACGAGCTCAAAGGCAACCCACAGAATGGGAGAAAATCTTCACTAACCACATATCTGATAGAGCTCTACTGTCCAGAGTGCACAAAGAACTTAGAAAATTAAACACCAAGGAAACCAATGGCCCAATTAAAAAATGGGCCCTGGAACTTAAAAGAAATTTTACCAGAGATGAAATTAAAATGTCTAACAAATATCTTAAAAAATGCTCCACTTCTTTAGTCATCAGGGAAATGCAAATCAAAACCTCCCTGAGATATCATCTCACCCCGGTCAGGATGGCAAAAATCCACAATACAAACAACAACAAGTGCTGGAGAGGATGTGGAGAGAGGGGAACTCTGCTGCATTGCTAGTGGGAATGCAGGCTCATACAGCCACTCTGGCGAGCCGTCTGGAGATTCTTAAAGAAATTAAAAATTGAAATGCCATATGACCCTGCTATTCCACTTTTGGGAATAACCCCCCATGCAGCAGAGGTTCACCTCGATAGCACAAGCACGACCATGTTCATAGCAGCACTGTTTACAATAGCAAAGTCATGGAATCAATCTAAATGTCCAACAGTTGACGAGTGGATAAGGAAACTGTGGTACATCTATACAATGGAGTACTACTCAGCCATCAAAAATGATTAATTACTGGAATTTGCTGGGAAATGGATGTCATT
Source organism: Typhlomys cinereus (assembly GCA_023101885.1). Taxonomy (NCBI): domain Eukaryota; kingdom Metazoa; phylum Chordata; class Mammalia; order Rodentia; family Platacanthomyidae; genus Typhlomys; species Typhlomys cinereus. Next base: position 30,568 of record JALPQD010001105.1, on the reverse strand, counting down.
AGAAACAATTATAGTAAGTGAAGTATCCCAAACCCAGAAAGTTAAGCACCGTATGTACTCCCTAATACGTGGCTCCTAGTACCAAACTCACCCAGCCCACATTGAGACACTCAAAGGTAAACCTATGTAATACAGTAATTGCAAGGATTGTAAATAGGATGGATGGGGTTGGAGGGCCACACCAGACACAAGGAGAGAGGGGACCATGTTACAGCAGAGAAAATCAGGCTCCAAGGAATGCAAGTAAGTAATGTGACACCTGGTTAAGTTCACAGAAGTTCGTTCCTGATCATGTACAACTGAGGGGGTATGATCTCACCAGAAGGGGAGGGCATATAGTCTGGCAGATGAAAGGTGATCATTTTGCGAATGGGTGACTGATCCCTCCCTCACCAAGGTTTCCTGCTTTTATTACATCTACCCTTGAATGTGCTCTTATAACAAGACTCCAGTTTAACAGTTTTTTTTGTCTCTGACCAGGGGGTGACATACAGTGCCCATCAGGATGGAGTGAAGGGCATTGCAGGAGCAGCAAAACTGTAAAAAAAAATCAACAAACCACAATCCAGAACTTCAGAGACTCTGTATCATCCACATAGAACTAAGCCAGCCTAATCTCCCATCCTGAAGCTCAGGGACATTTGTGGAAGAGGGGGCGGTAAGATTGTAAGAGCAAATGGATGGGAGGAGCAATGATCTGAAGATTCTCCACACTAGTTAGGGCTGAAGCAATCATAATAGGACTTTGCATGCCCTGCGCAATGTCCAACGCACTATTGACCTCACAAAATCTAACATCGGCTAAAGGCACCAAGATCCTTGGAGGCAAGGGATTGGCAGCCACAGTAGTGTTCCTATGCTTAAGGAGAACACGAGAAAGGGTTCAGGGAAATGCCACTGGGTCCTTGTACGTCATCGGAGAGGAGGACCAAGAGGAGAGTTAGGCATACACAATAAAGGACTCTCTGGGAATTGGGGGGGAGGCACTGGGAGATGGGGAGGAAGGGAAGGGGAGCAGGGGGTTCAGGGAGAGGAGGAGGGGGGGAGGGAACTGGTCTACCTATTAAGTTTGTATGAGCGGAAATAATAATAAAAAATGTTAAAAAATTAAAAAAAATATTTCACCCTACCTTTAGGCTGTTACAGTCCTTCAGCCCCATCCAAAAGGTTCCCAGAGCCTTGGTGTTGGAAAAGATTTTGATGGCCTGATTGGGGCTGAGCATTCTGGGATTGCTGATATTCTGCACTCTGGCCAGTTGTGATTTTCTGCTTCACTTGTCTTCCATTGTCATAAGATATAACTTGGTTGAGATCTGAGAGTTTTTCTTAACTAAGGGTTAAATAAGAAATACAAATACAAACAACCCAAAGGACACAAGCAGACAGTGTAGGTTGAGTGGGAGAGGAATGGAATGATAAGGGGTGGAAAGGTTGAAAAAAGGAGGAGGGAGGGAGGGAAGGGGTCAGTGACAACCACCCATTATGCTTGTAATTAAGAAGATTAAATATTAATAAAAAATTTAAAAGAAAAAAAAAAGAAAAGTGCTTTCCCTGTTAAAACGTGAGTTGCTTTACAAATGCAACTACTGGGTACCCAAGTGTTCTATTTCTTTCTGGTGAGGAAGAAAGAACCCGGTAGCTCCCTAGAGTCTGAGGTGTGTGCATTAATGTAACACACAGGAGGAAAAAACTGACAGTTTTTGGTCTGTAGACCGTATTCCGCCCTCTGGCCACAGAGAAGAAACACATGCTCCTTGGAGCTTCTGGGACGCTGCCAGCAACCCTTCCCTGATCACTAAGAAGTTCCAATCTGTTTTCTTTTTTCTTTTGTCCCCCACCCCCCTGCTTTATTTATTTAAAAAGAAACTTAATTATTATCAAGAAAAAATTAAAATAGAAGTAAATGGCAAGCTTGCTTTCTAATCCTTTAAATGTCTAGAGAGGGAGGTCACCAGAGGGCAGGGTTAAGTCTGGGGGGTTCACAGTCTCAATGTCCAGCACTTTCCTTGGTAAACGGAGGTAAAGAATTCCCTGGGTGGCTTCCTGACGTAGATACTCCTTTTCTCTTTACAACTATCGACGCCTATCCTTCTTCCCACCTACTGGCTGCTGGATTATGCACTGGAAGGGGGATGGCCTAGAGCCTTCTGGTTGCAGACACTGAGAAGGCGGAAGACTAGTTTGACCCTGTATTGTACCTACAGAGGGTCAGGGTTAACAACCACCTCCAGCTGCCTGACAGGCATCTCCTTTATGCACAATTCAGTACACCACTATAAAAAAAGTCTATGTGTGACTGGAGATTGCAACAGCCTCTTGCTTGGGCAGACTCCTACTACCCAAATTCCAGCTGGCAGATAATTCAGATTGTATGCCTCAGATCTGAAATTGGGAGTTCTGAGCTATGATATCCAGGGAGGTGTACGTCTAATGTCATTGGCACCCAGATCATGGGGTGGGTTATCGGAAACAAACCCCCTCTCCTGCTACACTAGATCCCTTTTTTCCCACTCACTTCAATGAGCCCACCAAACTCACCTACTGCTAGGCAGATGGGAAGCAGCAGTCTGAAGATGAGCCCGCACACCACTTCTGAGGCCATCGCGTAGGGGGTCTGGCAGGTCCGTCGTAACAGAGGGGCGAGGCTTCAGGGTCCCTAGAGATGGGACACCAGGCCCATGCCCTCCTAGGGCCTCTTGCCGCCAGCAGCTGCCAGCCGTCCAGGCATCGCCTTGGCGGGCGCGGCGCTCTCCGCCTCGAGGGCGCGCTAGAAGCGTTCCAGGCAGCCCTTGGCCCGCCGGGCTCCGGGAGCCGCTCAGCAGGCTCTCCGCAACCACCTAGTCAGGCGTCTGGCCCTCTGTGGCCCGCTCATGAAGCGTGGAATCCCGGATTCGATGACGCCTTCTTCGGGGGTGGTTGGGGCAAGGGCCGAGAGGGGGTCTCTTGGGAAATACCCTCGGATACAGGACGGATCCGCGAGGAAAGGAGACTAGTAGAGCTCGCTGTCCACGGTCCCACTGAAGCGAGGACGCTCAGACTCGGCCAGGAGTTTCTAGAACCGCACCGAAGCCCAAGTGTCTCGGCGGTGATGGGATTCAATCTCCGCTACCCACGCAGGCTGCCGTCCTTCACCGTTGATCGCAACTGCCCCGCGCTCTCCGACCCTCACCCTACAGTCCTCCGCCAGCGAGCGGCCGGCGGGGATCCCTGAGCCGAGCTCAGCTCAGCTCTGCGCCCCCAGCTTCAGAAGAGAAGAGAAGAGCACGCAGAAGCATCCCGGACGCTGCAGGGTCCAGCCTTCGCCCGCGGGGCTGCGAGTCCCTCCCCCGGAAGGAATCCTGCGAGCGTGGGCAGGAACCAAGTCCCCGGCACAGAGCGCCCTGCCAGCTCCCCGCTGCACTTCCCCAACTTTGAAAAAGCAAAGAGAGCCCACCAGCGGTCCCGACGCCCCGCACGTCCCCTGCGCGCGGCGGTGCAGGCTCGCTGGAGCCGCGCAGCCGGGGTTCCGGCAGGGGCGCACACTTCACCACCTTCAATGAAACTTTGGGAGCTCACTCCAGGACGGGCGTGTTCCAGGACCAATGGGAAGGCGTCTTTGGCCGGCGCTAAACCCGCCTCTGCACACGGCAGGGCAGGATTTGCGCGCCAGGGAAGGGGGCAAACGCGCCGCGCCCTGCGCACAAGCAAACAGAGGCTGCGCTGGAAGAAGGCGGCCCCGCGCTTCCAAGGTCGCCACTGATCCGCAGCTCTGCTGGTTACTGACTTGAGTGCAGTGTGCATCCAAGCATTGGGTCCTCTCGCTGTAGTCTAGAGCCTTCCAGAACCCAGGAAATCAGCGAAAGCCCCAGGGAAAACACAAAAAGCTTCGCACAACAGTGGCTAAGGGCTTGAACAACTTTGTGGAGATGTCGCCTCTGCTGAGTCCACAAGAAACTAACCGCTAGCGTTGAAGAACACAGGAGAAATTCATCCGGGACCTTTGTCCATAGCTAACCAAAAGAGAAGTTTGCACTCTGAAGAGGTTCTGGGTAACCTTGAGTCTTTTTCAGAATGAGCTCAGAGGTTCAGGTGTTCCTCCCCTCCCCATTGTCTACATTCAGATCCACATTGAAACTCTGTGAAGCCACCTTGTGTCATGATTCGAATGTGAGTTGTCCCCGCAGGTTCATGCGTTTGAATCCTTAGCTGCTGCTAATGTTGGCACCTTTAGGAGGTGGAGCTTTGAGGAGGAAGCATGCCACAGGGCTTGGACTGGAGGCTTTGGTAACCCCATCCTGCTTCCTTTAACAGTTTGCTCTTGCAGTTTACTGCTTGCTCCCTCTTCATCCATGACGGCTCCAAGCCATGCCCTTTCCACTATAATGGACTATATCTCCTCTCTGGAACCACAAGTCAGAAAACCTCCCTTTCTCCCCCTAAATTGCTTGAGTCTGAGTGCTGTCTCACAGCAACAGAAAGGGCAATTGCCACACACTGCAGCTTAGCACACTGAAATCTATGCAGACACTCTGTAACTTAGATCATCTTTGTGCTCTTCCTTTCAGGAAGCTTCCATACCCTGAAACTCCAAGTTCAGCCAAGAGTTCCAAAGCAGGGCCTAAGACCTAGTAGAGAGACTAGATTAATAGCAAATCATGGTCACGAAGTGTCATGTGTGCTGTACTGTAACTCATGATCAGGTCCTAAGAAGAGAGGAAGAAGCACATTTCAACTTTAAATAACATTTGTCAGCACATGAACCATGTTTTCTTTGTGTATCTCCCATGTTCTTGATGGTCTGCCCTACAACCACTGACCAGATTTCTTCAAAATCGTAAGAGGCACAAGCACTAGACAGATAGGTATTTTACCAAACACACTTCTAACTTTCTTTGTCACATGGGATATCAAACTTGGCTGTCTAGTCCTTAGAGATTTCTATAGCTAGATCCAAGTTTTCAGACTTCCACTATCTGCCCCCACGAGGAAGTTTCAGTTGTCTAGACGAAGTGTGACACGAGGTGCACCATTCCGGCCATGGATTGCGGTTGCCTGGAGAACTCTGTAAATACCCACTTTCCCAGAAATCTCAATTTAATTGTTCTGCTATGGATCCCACACTACATATATTTTTAAAGCTCTTAGGCAATTCTCAAGTATGCAGTCAGGGTAAACAGTCACTCACTGACTTCATTATGAGCTGAATTTCCCCTGGAGGCCCAGCTACTGAACTCTCACCCATGATTTTCCATTCCCCAAGGAACAGAAAATGGTGTCTGATCCATTATACAAGATCTCACCAGTCCAGCATCCTTTGTCCCCAATCCAAATCCCATCTCTCTTAGATTCTGAAAGACTGAATGCCTTAGAAAATGTCAGGGTGGAAAAATAAACATTATACCACATTCACAGGCATATCATTATAACTTCAATGGGTGCCTAATGCATATGACCACAAGTTTAGCACAAAGGTCAAGCAACTGTCTGGATTTGTACTGATGAATGATGGCTTTTAGGGGGGTCATTACTGGGAATTTTAGTGCCTCCATTTTTTTCATCTGGGGATAAAATTATGAAACCTACCTAATGGAGAGTGCTATGCAAATAGAGACAGTTTTTCCAGTGACTAGAGAAATCGCAGTACATTGCATCATTTAGCAAACTACTAATATCACTGGTAGGCTGGTTTTTATTGGGAAAAAAATCCGGTCCTACATTTATGAAACCATCATTATGAAACCCAGTGAACTGTTTTAATATTCAAAGAAGAGTATGCTGGCTTGAGGTGCAATTTTAAATAGCGATAGACATGTATGTCAGCTGGTGCCTGTGGCACTGATGTTCATTGGCTTTATCCTTTCTGAACTCAGTTTAGTGCTGCACTGCTGGACAAAATCACTCAGAAAAACCGCTTCTTGGGATCCTGGGACTTCTGAGCCAGACAACTGCCCTGAGCACTGTGTCTGTTTCCTCCTTTGTCCACTGGGAAGAAGGGTTTCAGCAATTCTTGCTGAAGGTTTCAGCAATTCTTGCTGGAGGGTAGGCTCAGTGCCCAAGGTACTTCCAAAGCAACTCAGCTCAAGGTTTGGCCTCCCCCTCCCTGCATTCCTTCTCCATACTGTCTTCATCCCTTTCAGGCCCCAGAAAGTCTGTTCCTACTTGTAGACAAATGGTCTTTGACAGTTTCCCATGTATACTACTTCTCCTGCACCAGACCTAAGTTTTGCTGTCTAATACCTATGTCGAATTATGCAGACCTCTACCTCTGTTAGTCCTTACTTCCCTGAATTTTCATTAACTACACTGACAATATACAATACTTGATATGTATAAATGACTATACAATACTTAATATGTATAAAATACATAGTACGTATGAAAAAGAAGTGCCAGGGCTGAGGTAGCTCGGTAGTTAAAGATTTTGTCTCACAAGCAAAAAGAACCTGAGCTCAAATCTTGGGAGCCCACGTAAAAATGTTCAACAGATATGGCAGTTGCTCTGGAAGGCAGAGCCTGGGAAAACAGAGCAAAGCAATAAGGATGTAGTGCAATCCAGGAAGATTCCTGGTCACTCTTGGCTCTCCACAAGCACGTGTACTCGAGTGTGAAAACTGCACACACACACACACACACACACACACATACACACACACACACACGAAATGCCAGCTTGGTCCCAGATGCTAATTTTTCCCCTACTGAGTCAACAGCAAACACAGTTAATAATCTTTTGTAGCCCTGTGTCTCTGACATTCTGTTTGCTTCTTTGAGAAATCTCAGGAATTGCCATCGTTCACACAGAGTAACTTTGTAAAGTAGTTGTCTCCACAGGAACACCAAGACTGCTGATCTGGCATTTCTTCCACAGTGAAATCTGCCTGAATCCATTGGTGCCGCCCAGTCTGTGGAGAATGTGATGCCTCTTGCCAACAAGAAAGTAAATTTCTTCTAATGCTGGTGATGTGTGCTTTCCTTAATACATATGAATAAAGTATTTTAAATACACATTTCTATGTTTTCATTATAATTATCATTGTGGCTTAAGGTGCAGCATGTATTTGTAAATTAATTTTATGAGAGGTCACACAGGTTTTGACTTTTGTACTTAACAAAACTTAGGAATGGATAGAAAACTTCTTTTTGCTAATACAGTTGGCCCTTAGTATCTACGAGGTCAGAAGACTATAGATTCTATAACCTTAGTTTTTTAAATCTAGATATGTGCACTAGATATGTGCACACATATATAAAATACATAAATAGTAGGACTAAGGAGATGTCCTAATGATTAAAGTCTTTGTGTCACAAGTAAAAGGACCTGAGATTCCCAGATCCCACGTGAAAATGTTCAGTGGATACATAGTGGTCTGCAATTGCTTTAATTGCACTTTGTGTCTAAAAGCATAGTAACTATTTATAGCAGTTGCACTGCATTAGATATTTTAAGTATTTATTTAAGTATATAGTAAGTTGTATGCAGATGTCATACCTTTTTATGCAAGGGATTTGAGCAGCCAGATTTTTTTTTACACATAAGAACAGCTCAGAACCAATCCTGTACAACTGCCAAGAGATCACTTTATGTTCTATGGATAACCTTTTTAAGGCTATCAGTTTAAGATTCATAACTACAATATATTCAAGGTTCCAAATTTTAAAGACATTTTTTCATAGTATGAGACATAATTGTGTTAGATCCAACTAAATAATTACCTTAATACAGCTTTTTATCAGAGCAATTGACAGTGAAATCCACTATCTCAGACATCTGGCTCTTTTTATGTGCACTCTTCTGGCTGGGACTGTATAAATGTTATACCACTGCCTAAGTTATAATTTTTTCCAGTTTTTTTTATTTCCGCTCATACAAACTTAATAGGTAGACCAGTTCCCTCCCTCCCTCCTCCTCCCCCCGAACCCCTGCTCCCCCTCCCCCCTTCCCATCCTCCAGTGCCTCCCCCCCAATTCCCAGAGAGTCCTTTATTGTGTATGCCTGACTCTCCTCTGGTCCTCCTCTCCGATGACGTATAAGGACCCAGTGGCATTTCCCTGAACCCTTTCTCGTGTTCCCCTTAAGCATAAGAGCACTACTGTGGCTGTCAATCCCTTGCCTCCAAGGATCTTGGTGCCTTTAACAGATGCTAGACTTTGTGAGGGCAATAGTGCGTTGGACATTGTGCAAGGCATGCAAAGTCCCATTATGATTGCTTCGGCCCTAACTAGTGTTGAGAATCTTGCAAATCGTTGCTCCTCCCATCCTTTTGCTCTTACAATCTTACCGCCCCCTCTTCCGCAAATGTCCCTGAGCTTCAGGATGGGGAGAGATTAGGCTGGCCTAGATCTATGTGGTTGATATAGAGTCTCTGAAGTTCTGGATTGTGGTTTGTTGGTTTTCTTTTGCAGTTTTGCTGCTCCTGCAATGCGCTTCACTCCATCGTGATGGGCACTGTATGTCACCCCCTGGTCAGAGACAAAAAGCTGTTAAACTGGAGTCTTGTTATAAGAGCACATTCAAGGGTAGATGTAATAAAAGTAGAAAACCACAGTAAGGGAGGGGTCAATCACCCATTTGCAAAATGATTACTTTTTATCTGCCAGACTATATGCCCTCCCCTTCTGGTGAGATCAGGAAAGAACGTCTGTGAACTTAACCAGGTGTCTCATTACTTACTTGCAATTATATGCTTACCGAATCTGAAGAAGATTGCTAATTTTCTGTCTGCTGCTCGGGAACTTGAAAATCCAGGCAATTGACAAGTATGCAGTTGTACCTTCCCTTCCTACTAGAAAGATAAGGAAATGGCCCAAGTTTCATTTAGAAAGTGGGCTAAAAAGCAAAAATCATTTTCAAATGAATAATATTCTACTCACATATATGCTCCATCCCCACACTTTCTCTCTCTCTCTCTCTCACACACACACAAAGCCAGATTTCATATTTCATATGCAAATAAAGGAATGTGTGCATATTTTGTTTTTTTTTCTGGTTTTGCAAAATAAGCACACAGAGGAAGAGGTTATGAATTTGGTGGGAAAAAATGAAAATGAATTTGGTGGAAAGGTTCAGTGCTGAAGTTAGTGACTTTGCCTTGAGCATGAAGTACCCAGATGGTACACTAAAATATGGAAATCCCCATTCATTATTTATAGCCAGTATCACAAGCCAATTTTACCTTGCGAGTTATCTACTTGCAGTCTGCATGTTTGATCCAGAAGTCTTTGAATAGCTTCCTGCTCTGACTATTGTTCTGTCCAGAAAGGCTCATCAAAGTCTGAGAAAGTTTCACTAGAATCCAGAAAATAAATTAGCACTGAAATGTAGTCATTGAAGCAAGTTACTAAACAAAAATATTTTGTATTCTTTTCTGTATTGATCTTACTAGATATTAGTTAAACAAGATTTGGGGTAATCAGGAATCTGTGAATATTTACTTTACAATCCTTCTACACCTCTTAGACAGTCATAGAAATGCTAATATTTTTAGTAAGTGTGAACAGTTTTCGCTTCTTGTTCTTATTAAGAGATTTTAATTGTATGTAAGTACAGAAGGAGGTTGGGGAACAGCTGTTTCTAGTCTCTCATCTAATACAGTTCTGAACTAAGGAGTCTACTGCCTAGTCAGCTATTTGGAAGCTTCTTTTCACTTTCCTGCAGTGCCACCTTTTGGCTAAACATATAAAAAGTTCAATTAGGTACAATCAACAAAGATAAATGTTAGGCAAGGACCGAGAGGCTCAGAAATATAGCATTAAGCAGAGTCAAGGCAGCCTTGCCTCTGTAAAGTAGTCGTTCATTAAAGATAGGCAAACATCAATCAAATAAAGCACAAATAATTAGATGAATAAAGTATATATGTAAGAAGTAGTAGTCATCATGGAATCTTGTAGCCAACCAAAGGAGAAGGAAGACACATCTAGAGCAGGTAGTACATTTTGTATTTTGAAGCGTGAATATGATGTGTATTACCTGTTATTCCATGAGAGCAAGGATTGTTCTTGCTCTGTTTGCATCCATAGTACTAAAAACAGGACAGTCTATAGTAGATGCTGTTTATCTTTCTTATTCGTTGAATAAACAATTTGTCTAAGTGAAATGACAATTTGGAGAGAAAGAATGACATTTCACCAAGAAAGGATAAACGATATCCCAACAGCAACAGAAAGCTTGATATGTTAAAGGAATTGAAGTTTCTGATGAAATTTCATTCTATTACTTCAGACTTCATACAACACAATATATCAGATCTCACAGTTCCAAAAATTTTATTTTGGATGATGTTGTAATACAATGAACACCAATTAAACACAAGCAGTTGGGTCCTAGAAACAAAGACAGACACAACTGGAAGCCTTATTTTTACTTCTTGTGGTGGAGAGAGGAATGTCACAATCCACTCAGGCAACACTGAAAGATTTGTTACCACCACTTCAGTTTGCCATCTTCTTGATGACATAATTCTAAATAAGTCACTTGACCTTTCTGATCTGGAGGAAGGCTGCTTCCACTTCTGCCCACTACTTATATAGATGAGGTCCCTGGATCTCACATGCTCTGTACGCCCTGGCTCCACTGGACTTCTGAACACATTCACATCTAGAAGACCAAGCACAGCAGAGATACTGAAACACTGAGGCATGCTTATTGTACATGTTGCCTCTGTTATTTTACATGCACAGGTCTCTGGCAAACGTGTGTGTGTGTGTTTGTGGATGTGCTGCGTGTGTGTGTGTGTGTGTGTGTGTGTGTGTGTGTGTGTGTGTATAGACAGGTACATGTGCATCTAGATGTCTTCTTCTGTCACTCTCCACCTCATACATTAGCACAGATAGGATCTTCACTGAACTTGCAATTGATTCATTGATTGGCTATACCAACCAGCCAGCAAGCCTACAGGATCCTTCCGTCTCTATCTTCCAAGCTGACATTACAAGTGCAGGTTACCACACCACATTCAGCTTTTTACCTAGATGCTGGGGATCTGAACTCAAGTCCTCATACTTACACAGCAAGCACTTTGCCTACTGATCCATCTTCCCAGTACCTGAGTGCTGTGGTCTTTAAATACATAGCAGTGACTTTCAAGAGTTCTGTCCACTGAGTTTTCTTATCAATTACTTAGCTTGTTTTTGAAATTCATCACTCTAAACAGAATGAGCATTGCTTAAAAGCACTGTGTTACTCAGTATCACTTCGATCAAATTCACTCATGATGCTGTGTGCAAGAGATGAAATCCTTGCTATTGATCCATGCCTTATTCCATATTGTGAAAACATGAACTTGATACTTTGTCCTGCTGATGAATCTTTAGATTATTTCTACTCTAGGCTGCTTATGAATACAGTTATGGGCTTTAAATAAAGTTGAAACTCCAAGAAGTGTCTTATTTGATTAACTTGAACTAAAAATCAGACTGCAGCATGACAGTCACTTACTAATTGCAGTGCCACACATGTACTCCCTTTTTAGAAGGAAAGCAACTCTTCCCTGTGTATGCTCCAGTCCAAAATGCCAAAATTAAACTGGAGGAAAGATGCCATTTGCTGCCTGGAACAAAGTACGGACTGTAGGTACAGGCATGCCAATCAAGAGTGAGCATGATTGTTGAGGCTGGATGGATGACTCAAGGAGTTTTGCCTTGCAAGCAGAAGGACCTGAGTACAGACCCAGATTCCCACATAAAAATGTCAGGCAGGGGCTGGATGAGGTGGCTCAGGGGTTAAGCCTCTGCCTTGCAGGCGGAAGGTAAACACCAGGCGGGAAGGCGGGGGCTGCCTGCGTTTCTGGCCCTGGTAGGGCGGAGCCTGTGAATCCCGGGGCGGAGGAAGTGGAGGCGTCCATGGTTGGTTCCCGAACTCGTCCGTGGTTCTACACACACACCGACCCACGACCACGCGCACCTATACATACGGCACACACGCACAATTGACTAAATAAAAAAAAAATAGTCAGCAGAGAAATGCACTTCCTGGTCTGGAAGGTGGAGCCTGGGAACCCTGGAAGGAAACAAAAAGATGTAGAACAATCTAGGATGTTTCCTGAAGTCAACCTTCAGACTCCATAGGCACATAATGCCCTCTGATACACACAGACACACACAGACACAGACACACACACACACACACACACACACACACACACACAAGCACACACATACATTTAAAAAAGAGAGACAAAGGAAAAAAGAAAAAGTGAGCATCATTGAAGTCTACCATTTACATAAATTTACCCAATCAGAATTGAGTGCATCTGCATCTCACTTGCATTGGTCTGGGGTTGATTCTCCTGGACTTGCAAGCTTATTGAAAAGAAAGTTTCTTTTTGACCCATTCTGAATATCTTTGTACTATTTTGGAGAGCATATAAATTAATTTCTCTTGAATAAAGATCTAAAAGCAAACTCACTTGACTCTCCAGTAGACACCTCTCTTAGCAACAGATGGGTTGTCATTGGAAAATAGATGGCTGTGGAACATTTAGTCTCAAGTGGAACATTCAGCCATCACAGAAGAGGCAACAGAAAGAACACTTGAACCATCCTCAGTCTTAAGCAAAGGACACATACCAAAATCACCGGAGGGAGATACACAGAACCATGGTCACACAAGATGCCAAGAATTAATGAAGATTGAGAATTTCAGTCTTCAATGTTACATATGCTAAGGAGCCTCTAAAAAAAAAAGAAAATAATGTTAAGAATCAGAAGATAGGAAAAGGGTCATAAATCCTATACTGGCAATCACAAACCCACAACAGGGATGACTGACACACCTATAAACCACTTGTATGACCAGTGATCAGCTATGAGCTGATGATAAGAATCCCACAAGGGTCTACAAAGTTTTGATAAACAATGGGCCTTGCACAGATTTGAAGGGTGGACAAATATATCTAGTGTTAACATGGAGGAACCCACCAGGCTCCAAACCCCAGAATCCACAGGAGACCTTGGTTGAACCCAGTATATACAAAACAAAACAAACAAACAAAACAAAACAAAACATATGACTTGAATATGGAAGGAAGACTAGAAGTGGGGAGGAAGGGAAATAGAGGACAACAGGAGAGGGTAAATGGAAGGTTCTGTATATGTGCATGATAATATCAAGAAGCAAAAATCCAAGAAAAAATAGAAGTGAGGAAAAAGTAGTCATCCCTTTAGTCACAGAGTTTTTCGAAAATACCCAGTCACATTCCCATCAGCAGTGCGTGAGCATTAAGCTGCCTGCACCTTTGCCGATAGTTGATATGCTCAGTCTTCTTACTACAGAAATAAAATGATAGCAATTTAGAGAGAAAGTAGTGCATGAAAGCAAGTTCATGCTCCAGCATGGTGACTTGGTGTGGCCTTATCTAGCAGGAAGGAGTGAGGCTAGTGTGGGTGGGGTTCCTTGGGCCAGTCAGCACTTGGCCTTCTCTACTCACACCATGTAGGGTCCTTGTTGCTTCCTCACCTGTACATCTAGCTTTGTTCTAAGAAGAAATCTGACAATTCATATAACTGAAACCCAATTGCGATCCAGCATGCTAGTCTAACTTCTGAATAACAGCCAAGATAAAGATGAGCATTTTGAGAGTTTCCTAATAGCAAGTTTGGGCCCTGATAACTCATTCATATTCATCACCCCCAGAATCCCTCAAACTCCACCTCATTTCCAACACAACTACAAAAAGTTAGACTTTTCTAAAAAGTTTTTCTTCAATGCTTCTATGTTTGAAAATTTCAATAACAAATAAAAATATAAAAAATTGTCATAATCAATATATAAAATAAAGTTTAAAAACAAACTAAAGAAAAATAATAGCAACATACAAGATGATTAGCTGTAATCACTGCGTATTTTGTTCAAATAATCTATGTAATTTACCTGGGAGAAAAAAAAGCTAACACACAAGAAGAAAATCAATCACTCAAAAAAAAAAAAAAAAAAAAAAAAAAAAAAAAGATGATAAAACCAAAATAAATTCAATTTTCAATTTTTTTGAAATAAAAAAATAAAAGATTATACTCAGGAAATAAATTATCAGAAACTTTACAATGCCAGAACATAATTTTTGGAAAAATCAGGACAAAAAGGAGATGGATGCAATATAGCTTCAAGGACTCATTTAATGAAAAACGTGGGAGAATATGTTCAACATAGCTTCTCTACATTTTCCTCAAAGCACTAATCCTTAATTATAAAGAAATTTGAACTTAATAATTGACAACAATATTTGGCAATAATAGGATACTAGAAATATTCTGATTATCTTGCAATAGGAAAACATTTAAAATTGTACTTATAATTTTTCATAGAATAGTATTAAACCATTATTATTATGCAAAAATAAATATAAATATTTATGAAATTGAGGCTTCAAATTGCATTGAAGCTATAATTGCATTATATAAAGAAGTTGACAGTTTGATTCACTGATACATTGTAGTATTTTTCCCCTTTCATATTAATTTGTAGTCACATGTTATAGGATTTCCAAGTCAATCACAAGTGTGTATATGATGAACTCATACACCACTGGATTTTCTCACTGTCACTGCATGGTGACTCTGAAGCATATGGTGATAAGGCATAAGGAAACCCAGGTGAATCCCCAGGATGGATGCAAAAAAAACAAGGTAATGTGCTGGAACATCACTCATAATCTGAAAGTCTTGAAAAAAATCCAATATCATTACCCTCAAGTCTTATTTTAAGCTATGATTTGAGATTTTCCAATAAAAATTTGTATTAAACTTATTTTTCCTCATGAGGCTTTATCATGTTTATTTTATGTATTGCAAGGCAAGTCTCTTGGATGCAAGGAAAACAACCTCTGTAGACACTTCTTTGATCTGTGAAGTGAGAAATGTGTAAGATAGCTCCTAAAATGTCTTCTTGCTGGCAATGTCAGCAAGATGTGATTCAGACAGGAAAAGCAGTGGAAATGAGTAGCTTGGAGAAGAGCCAGACAATCAGAAGGTCTAGTCAGAAGTTTGCTCCCTGATTTCCTGGTAAAAAATCATGGAATGAGTCCCTGTAACTCTGTGAATGAAGTTTGTATGATTGTAGAAGATGAGCAATAGAAATATATCTTTTTTTTGATTAAAAATTTAATTATACATTTTAAAATTTTTTACCAGTTCCCTCCTCCCCCCTCCCCCCCCCTTCCCCCAGTGCCTCCCCCCCAATTCCCAGAGAGTCTTTATTGTGTACGCCTAACTCTCCACTGGGTCCTCCTCTCCGATGACATATAAGGACCCAGTGGCATTTCCATAAGCCCTTTCTCTTGTTCCCCTTAAGCATAAGATCACTACTATGGCTGTCAATCCCTTGCCTCCAGGGGTCTCGGTGCCCTTAACAGATGCTAGACTTTATGAGGGCAACAGTGCGCTGGACATTGCGCAGGGCATGCAAAGTCCCATTATGATTGCTTTGGCCCTAACTATGTTGAGAATCTTGCAAATCGTTGCTCCTCCCATCCTTTTGCTCTTACAATCTTACCGCCCCCTCTTCCGCAAATGTCCCTGAGCTCCAGGATGGGGAGAGATTAGGCTGGCCTAGTTCTATGTGATTGATATAGAGTCTCTGAAGTTCTGGATTGTGGTTTGTTGATTTTCTTTTGCAGTTTTGCTGCTCCTGCAATTCCCTTCACTCCATTCTGCTGGGCACTGTATGTCACCCCCTGGCCAGAGACAAAAAGCTGTTAAACTGGAGTCTTGTTGTAACAGCACATTCAAGGGTAGATGTAATAAGAGTAGGAAACCTCACTGAGGGAGGGGTCCATCACCCATTTGCAAAATGATTACTTTTTATCTGCTAGACTATATGCCCTCCCCTTCTGGTGAGATCAGGAAAGAACGTCTGTGAACTTAACCAGGTTTCTCATTACTTACTTGCAGACCTTGATGGAGGCCTATTTTCTCTGCTGTAACATGGTCTCCTCTCTCCTTGTTTCTGGTGTGGCCCTCCTAACCCATCTCTCTTGTTCATAATCCTTGCAATTACTGTGTTACATAGGTTTACTTTTGAGTGTCTCAATGTGGGCTGGGTGAGTTTGGTACTAGGAGCCACCTATTAGGGAGTACATACGGCGCTTAATTTTCTGGGTTTGGGATACTTCACTTAATATAATTCTTTCTAATGACATCCATTTCCCAGCAAATTCCAGTAATTCATCATTTTTGATGGCTGAGTAGTACTCCATTGTATAGATGTACCACTGTTTCCTTCCTCGTCAACTGTTTTTAGGTTGATTCCATGACTTTGCTATTGTAAACAGTGCTGCTATGAACATGGTCGAGCTTGTGCTATCGAGGCGAACCTCTGCTGCATGGGGGGTTATTCCCAAAAGTGGGATAGCAGGGTCATACGGCATTTCAATCTTTAATTTCTTTAAGAATCTCCAGACGGCTCGCCAGAGTGGCTGTATGAGCCTGCATTCCCACCAACAATGTAGGAGAGTTCCCCTCTCTCCACATCCTCTCCAGCATTTGTCGTTGTTTGTATTGTGGATTTTTGCCATCCTGACCGGGGTGAGATGATATCTCAGGGAAGTTTTGATTTGCATTTCCCTGATGGCGAAGGAAGTGGAGCATTTTTTAAGATAATTGTTAGACATTTTAATTTCATCCTGGTAAAGTTTCTTTGAAGTTCCAGGGCCCATTTTTTAATTGGGCCAGTGTTTTCCTTGGAGTTTAATTTTCTAAGTTCTTTGTGCACTCTGGACAGTAGAGCTCTGTCAGATATGTGGTTAGTGAAGATTTTCTCCCATTCTGTGGGTTGCCTTTGAGCTCGTGTGACAATCTCTTTATCTGAACAGAAGCTCTTTAATTTCACAAGATCCCAACTGTTGAGAGTTGGTAGCAGTGACTGTGCCATTGGATGTCTGTTTAGGAAGTGTTGGCCTAGCCCAATCAGCTCGAGGGAGTTCCCTATCCTTTCAACTATGGTTTTTAAAGTCTCTGGCCTGATATCAAGGTCCTTGATCCATTTGGAATTAAGTCTTGTACATGGTGACAAGTACGGGTCCAGCTTTAATCTTCTGCATGTGGAGATCCAGTTTTGCCAGCACCATTTGTTGAAGATGCTGTTCTTTTTCCATTGGATTCTTTGGGCCCCTTTGTCAAAGACCAAATGGCTGTAACTTTGTGGGCTTATATCTGGGTCTTCAATCCTTATCCATTGATCTGTGTGTCTATTTTGGAGCCAGTACCAGGCTGTCTTTATAACTATGGATTTGTAGTATAGACTTAGGTTTGGTATGGTAATACCTCCAGCTGTGTTTTTGTTACTCAGGATTTTTTTGCTATCCTGGGTCTTTTGTGCCTCCATATGAACTTTGAGATTTTGGTCAACTTCTTTGAAGAATTGCTTTGGGATTTTGATTGGTATAGCATTGAATCTGTATATTGCCTTTGGTAGGATGGTCATTTTTACAATGTTGATTCTGCCAATCCAGGAACAAGGGAGGTCTTTCCACCTTCTGGTGTCTTCTGCAATTTCTTTCTTTAGGGTTTTAAAGTTTTCATTGTAAAGGTCTTTTACCTCCTTAGTTAGGTTTATACCAAGGTATTTCATTTTTTTAGGGGTATAGTAAATGGTATGGTTTCTCTCAAGGCTTTTTCACTTCTTTCATTCTGGGCATATAGGAAGGCCTCTGATTTTTGCACATTTATTTTGTATCCTGCCACCCTGCTGAACTTCTCAATTAGTTCCAGGAGCTTCCTGGTGGAGTTTTTGGGATCACTCAGGTATAAGATCATGTCATCTGCAAATAGGGATAGCTTGACTTCTTCCTTGCCGATTTGAATCCCTCTTATGTCCCTTTCTTGTCTTATGGCTTCAGCTAAGACTTCAAGTACAATATTGAATAGAAGTGGTGAGAGTGGACAGCCTTGTCTAGTTCCTGATCGAAGTGGGAATGCTTCCAATTGTTCCCCATTGAGCATAATCCTTGCTGTGGGCTTGTTGTATACAGCTTTTATTATATTGATAAAGGTTCCTTCCATTCCTACTGTCTCTAGCGTTTTGATCATAAAAGGCTGTTGGATCTTGTCAAAAGCTTTTTCTGCATCTATCGAGAGTATCATGTGGTCTTGGACTTTGGACTGGTTTACATGATGAATTACATTTATTGATTTGCGTATGTTGAACCAACCTTGTGTGCCGGGATGAAGCCTACTTGGTCCCCATGAATGATCTTTTTATATGTTTTTGAATCCGATTTGCTAAGACTTTGTTGAGAATCTTTGCATCTGTGTTCATCAGGGAGATCGGCCTATAGTTTTCTTTTTTAAGTGAATCTTTATTAGGTTTTGGGATTAAAACGATATTAGCTTCATAGAAGGAATTTGGTAGTGTTCCTTCCTTTGCTATTTGATGGAACAGTTTAAGGAGTATTGGTGTTATTAACTCCTTAAATGTCTGGTAGAACTCTGTGCTGAATCCATCTGGTCCAGGACATTTTTTGGTGGGAAGATTCGAGATTACTTCCTCAATTTCCTTATATGTTATAGGACTATTTAAATAATTCACAACTTCCTGATTCAATTTAGGTAAGTTGTGTTTACTTAGAAATTCATCCATCTCTTTTGTGTTGTCAAACTTCACAGAGTATAAGTTTTTGAAATATGATGTTATAATTCTCTGGATTTCTTGGGTATCAGTAGTGATAACTCCATGTTCATTTCTAATTTTGTTAATTTGGGTTTTCTCTCTCTTGCTTTTGGTTAGTTTAGCTAGGGGTGTATCAATCTTGTTGATTTTTTCAAAGAACCAGCTTTTTGATTGGTTGATTTTTTCTATCGTTTTCTTAGTCTCATTTCAGATATTTCTCCCCTTATTTTGCTAATCTCTTCTCTTCTACTGCTTTTGGGATCAGATTGCTCTAGTTTCTCTAAAGCTTTAAGCTGCATTGTTAAGTTGTTTATTTCTGATGTTTCCATTTTTTTGACGTGGGCATTAAGAGCTATGAACTTACCTCTTAGAACAGCTTTCATTGTGTCCCAGAGATTTTGGTAAGTTGTATTTTCGTTATCATTCACTTTCAGGAAATCTTGAATTTCCTTTTTAATTTCTTCCTGAATCCAGTTCTCATTCAGCATCATAGTGTTAAGTTTCCAGGAGTTAGTGTATTTTCTCTTGTTTGATGTGTTGTGGATGTCCAGCTTTAGGCCGTGGTGGTCTGATAGGGCACAGGTTAGAATTTCAACTTTCTTGTATATGTGTAGATTCATTTTGTGGCCCAATATGTGATCTATTTTGGAGAAAGTTCCGTGTGCTGCTGAGAAAAATGTGTATTCTTTGGTGCGTGGGTGAAAAGTTCGATAGAGATCTGTGAGGTCCATTTCTTTCAGGGTTTGATTAAGTTCCAAAGTGTCTCTGTTAAGCTTTTGACCTGTTGATCTATCCCATGTAGAAGGGCGGTGTTGAAGTCCCCAAGAATTATCGTTTGGGGGTTGATTTCTTGCTTTAGACGCTGTAGGGTTTTCTTAATGAATGTGGAGGGGCCCGTATTGGGTGCATATATGTTCAGTATTGTGAATCTTCCTGGTGAATTGTACCTGTGACTAAAATGTAGTATCCATCCGTGTCTCTTATAATTTTCTTTGGTTTGAAATCCACTTTGTCTGATAGCATAATGGCTACCCCTGCCTGTTTTCTGCTTCCATTTGCTTGTAGAATTGTTGACCAGCCTTTTATTTTTAGAGCGTGCCTATCTTTTGTGGTGAGATGGGTTTCCTGCAGGCAACAGATTGATGGATTGTGATTTTTAATCCAAGTTTGTAATCTGTGTCTCTTGATCGGTGAATTAAGTCCATTAACATTTAGTGTTATAATGGAGAAACTATTGTTAATTCCAGACATTTATTATGTTTAGTAGCTTTTATAAGTATATTGCTTCGCTTTTAATGGTGTTATATTTGCCTTCTGTTCTCCTGGATATGCCTGTTTTTTTCTTCACGCTTGAGTATCATTTCTAGCAGTTTTTGAAGGCCTGGTTTGGTGGCCATGTATCCCTTAAAGTTGTCTTTGTGCTGGAAAATTTTTCTTTCTCCCTCGATCATGACTGATAGTTTTGCAGGGTAAATCAGCCTGGGTTGACATTTTTGCTCATTCAATACTTGAAGTATGTCTCTCCAAGCTCTTCTTGCTTTTACTGTTTCGACTGAGAAGTCATTTGTTATTTTAATAGGTTTGCCTTTAAAAGTGACTTGTTTTTTCTCCCTTGAAGCTCTCAGCACCAGTTCTTTATCTTGAATGTGGAGTGTTTTAACTATTATTTGCCGCGGTGTGCTTCTATTTTGGTCGTATCTGTTTGGGGTGCGGAATGCCTCTTGTATATGATGGGCCTCTCTTTTTTAGATGAGGAAAGTTTTCCTTGATGATCGTTTGAAAAATTTCCTCAGGGGTGGTATTTTGAGATTCTTGCTCCGGTATTCCATGAATACGCATGTTAGGCTTCTTCAGGGTGTCCCATATCTCTTGGATATTTCTCTCAAGTATCTTTTTGGCTTTAACAACCTCTTCCATTGAGCTGGTTAGTACTCCCACTTTATCTTCAAGGTCTGAAATTCTGTTTTCTGCTTCATTAGTTCTGTTGATAAGACTCTCTGTGGCGTTCTGGGTTGAAGATAACTTGTCTTTTAGCTCAGTTTTAAACTCTGCTTGAGTTTGTTTTAACTGCTCTATGCCACTTTTTGTTTCTTGCACTGTTTTTCTCAACTCCTCCAGATGTCTGTTGTGTTCCTCTTCAAAGCGATTGATTCGATTATGTAATTCCTCCCGGATTTCCTCTTTCATAGTATTGAACATGGTAATGATCATATTTTGAAAGTCGTTATCCTGGGTCAGGCTTTCTTGGCCTTTTTCCGCGGGTTTGTTCTTGTTGGAGTCTAACATTATGGGATTAATTCTTCAGTGGGAAATTTGTTTACTTGAGTGTTGCTTCTCATGGATTTGCACTTTGACTTTGGCATTGTCATTTTAACTCTTAAGATCTCTCAATTTCACTAAACTGAATTATTTGGCCTGGGGTACTGGTGGGCGGGGCCTGAACGGGGACTTACCTAGGGCGGGGGTGAGGCCCGGGTGGACCGCGCGCGTGTCCCGACCGGCGGAGCGGGGTGGGTGAAAAGGGAGGATGGGCACGTCGGCGTGGAGCTATTTAACCAGAGGGCAGCTGGGGCGGGGCCCGGGCGCAGGGGGAGGTCCTCCTCGTCCCTCGGCCCCCGCCGGCTCCGGCTGGATGGCGGGAGTCGGAGCCGGGTCCCTGTGGGCTGACCTGGGGTCCTAGAGCACGCGGTGAGGCCCGGCTGGATCTCGCGTACGCGTCCCGGCAGAGCGGGGTGGGGTGAAAAAAAGGGACGATGGGCGCGTCTGCGTGGAGCTATTTAACCAGAGGGCAGCTGGGGCGGGGCCCGGGTGCAGGGGGAGGTCCTCCTTGTCCCTAGGCCCCCGCGCGGCTCGGGCTGGATGGCGGGAGTCGGAGCCGGGTCCCTGTGGGCTGACCTGGGGTTCTAGAGCGCGCGGTGAGGCCCGGCTGGATCTCGCGTACACGTCCCGACCGGCGGAGCGGGGTGGGGTGAAAAAAAGGGACAGAAATATATCTTTTAACACAGCACTTTTATTGTATTAAGTATATGGGAAGATACTGTCAGTTACATGCAAATTACACTCTATTTCCTACATAGAACTTGAGTATCTGTATTTCGATGTCTCTAGGGGTTTAGACTGTGTGCTGAAATCAGCCCATGAAGTGCTGAGGGATTACTCTGTTCTTTTTATCCTATTCAGAGCTATCATGAACATCTCATGTGCCAGCACTGCACTGTAAAGTTTAGAAACTTCATGAGAAATAGTCTTTTTGAATCATAAAGATTCAGAAAAATATTTTGAGCTTATGGCCCAGGTTATGAGTATTCATCAAGTTATAAATGACATAGATATTCTGCAAATTATCTGCATCTAGCAGAAATTATGAATATATGTTTTGTCATGCATATTTAAAAGTATTGTTACATAAGAAATAAAGGCACATTGCAACTTGGGGTTAGGATCATCATCAATAAGAAATGGTTCAAATACTCATTAATAATGATGAATTTTTATTCATTCTCTGAGACCTGCTGACATGCTTGCTTTTATGGAAACCTTTCCATGTGATTTAGCCAAATAATGAGGAACTTTCCTCTCATTCAAAATACAGAGATAGAAATCATAGAAAATACTGGGTAGAGAAATTGCATAGAAGCTGAATGTGAATTAATCTTTTACATAGTTTCTTTAAAGATTCTTTTACATTTTTAATCTTAGAGAATAGATAATGAGAGAGAGAAAGAGAAAGAGAGGAGAGAGAGAGAGACAGAGAGAGACAGAGAGAGAACATGCCATCATGGTGCATGGGTGGAAGTCATAGTATACCTCTCAGAAGTTAGTTCCTCCTTCTACCACATGGGTTTCTGGGAATCAAACGCAAGTTGCCAAGTTTTGAAGTAGGTGAGTTACCCACTGTGCTATTTTGCCAGCCCATACAGTAACATTTAAATCCCAGCTTTGTTGCATTTGGTATACTAAGAGGCTTAGAAAGATCAGACTTCTGTGTGAGCACTGTGTTGGTTATATTCAAGCACTTTCGGTACACATCTTGGTGCGCAGCACCTGTGGACTTTTGGCTACAGATTAGACTCAGGATCTTGAGAAATAACTTCACCATCATGAGCTGCCAAGTTCTTGTTTGAGGTGAGTCCTGTGTGTGCAGAATGACTGTCCTGCTTTGAGTCCTGCATGTTCACTCTGACAAGAGGAAGAACACTGGGACAGGGAGCTGACTTCACTCACTGGGCACCCAGTGTCCCAGGTGCACTGTGGGGAGGAAACCTCAGATTAAAAGGTTGCCATCCTTTCCCTCCAGACTATCTTTCTCCTCAGTCCCAACTAACGTGGCAGCTGTGCTGTCTGGAGGCTCATGATTTGGTCGAGATCTCACTGCTAGTGTGAGGCAGAAGTCAGAAGGATAGACTCTGGGCAAAGCCCTTTTGCTTGCTTTGCAGAGCCCCTAGGATTATATACTATATGTCCCACACAGGAACTGATCACATTCCCTGGGGGACTGGGCTGTGGAGGTCTATCACCACTGCACAATGTGAACCTGCATATAATTGTTCCATGGGACTTCTTGAGCACAGAGTTGATTTTTTAAAAAAATTAGTGTGTGTGTGTGTGTGTGTGTGTGTGTGTGTGTGTGTGTGTGTGGGGTGTGGGGGTGTGTGTGTGTGTAAGTATGTGATGTGTGCGCTTGTGCATTAGAGGGCACTGTGTGTGCCTATGGAGGCCGAAGGGTAACTACAGGAATCATCCTGGATTGCTTCTACTTCCTTTCGGCTTTACTCTTGGATTTTCCAGGCTCTACCTTCCAAGGCTCAGAAGTTCAGGGCCCTATCATTTCTGTTTGGCATTTTACATGGGATTCAGGATCTGAACTCAGGTCCCTCTAGAGCATAAAGTATTAAGGGAACTGAAGAATCCCTCAAGAATAGCTGTATCCATAATGTGGAATGCAGGTGTTTGTTACACAAATACCTCACAACAGTTGTAGTTAGAACCATTTCTTTTCAACACTTTCTTACAATGGAATTAGGGATACGGAGTAAGCCACTTTGTACTTTCTACCATAGGACAATATGAGTGGTGGAGTGTAAGGAGGTAGCTAGAGATATGGGCTTACATTCAGAAACTTCAAGACCTGAGGTAGTGTACTGATTACTCTTCTCTGTTGCTGGAGACAGTACTCATCTACAACTTAAAAAAGAAAAGGCAATTTTTTCAGCTTATGGTTCTAGAGGAGAGATATGATCCACTATGGCAGAAAAGGCATGGCTGCCTGACAGAAGCTGGAAGTGGCCTAAGTCGTGTCCATCACAGAGGCTGAGAGCTGCAAACTGCCAGAGCTGATTAACTAACTGAAGCAAGACAGGGATGACCAACCTCAAGACCCACCACACCTTGAAACTGCCTTCCTCCAGCAACACTCCACCTCCTAAAGGTGCCACATTACCTAGTTGATCTCCCAACTCTGCTCGCTGAATGTTGCAGGGTCACTCTCCAGGAGTCTGTATGTATCCAGGTTTTTGTGTTCGGAGTTGAAGATTGAAACCAGAACACGTAGAAGGCAGAGTTTATCAGAGGAGAGAAAGAACAAAACTCGTGGACTCCGGAAGTGGAGTACCATGAGGGACAAGGGTGCCCTGGAGATCTCATGACTTCAGGCATAGAATCCATGGAGGGCAAAGAGCTAGAAAAGTTCTCATGAACTCCAGACATGGAGTGCGATGAGGGCAGGCACCAAAGATGGCCGCCAGGGTAAGGCATATTTATATACCTAGTCAAGTGTGTGTGGGGGTGTAAGATGGCTTTCCTCATTGTTTAGGTTCTATTGGGGCCCAACCCAGTTGATCTTGTGCCCACCTCATGGAGAACTAATCTCCGTAACCTTTCACAGAGGGTTGGGAGAAGGCAGCAAAGAGTGTGTTCCTTCAGGGTAATCCCAGCAGTGGGGGCAAACCTTCCAAAACCTTCAGAGACCATCCGAGCGTGGATGCTCTAAAAGTGCACAACCATAATCGTCCCAAACAACTGAGATTCAAGCACACGAGCCTGTGGAGGAATAATTCACATTTCATGTTACGACAGGTAGCTTACTTAAAATTTTGCACTTTTATTTCTATTAACATAAAAGAGGTAAAGTATGGCCAGAGGAGACAACGAACTCCCAATCTCTTTAGAAAACAAAGTTCTTGCCAAAGATTAAGAATGTTCTGGAAGGAAAGGGTGGTGTTTACGCTTTCCCTGCTCTGCAAAACTTAAGAAGAATATGGTGAGAATAATGATGATGCCTAGCATTTATCTAGTTCCTTTCACTTAAGAGCTTGGAATGCTTCTCAGACATTATCTCATTAATTTGCAAATCATCCTTGGGAGTTAGGTAGGAAGGAAGCCAGACAAACGTTTCTAGCTTACTCTTTCACTAAAAAGCCAAAGACTAAAATATTCACTTTCCAAGTCAGCACAATTTCTGTGCAAATGGCACTGTTCCTGAAGTCAACAATATGGAAAGTCCACATTCAGATTCTCCATGCCTTTAAAATATTACAAACTTTTCCAAAGCCGTCATTATAAGAACAGTCCTAGATTCTTTAAAAAATGAAAGTTTTCATGAGTTTTTCTTTCAGATGTGGGGTGGACTCCCAGTAAAATTGGGACCTACTTTTAGAGTTGGTTAGGCAGTTGTAGGGTCTCTGAAAATCCCTGAAGGTCATCCCCAGGACTGGGATTACCCTGAAAGATCACATCCTATTTTAATCCTCCAGAGATAAGATCACCAACTTCCCCCAACCCTGGGTTAGGGAAAAGATCTGGAGGTTAGTTCTCCTTTGTAGATAAGGTTGGGCACTAGATCAACTGGGTTTGGCCTCAGTATGAACAGACCAATGAGATGCAGAGGACTAAAAGCTCCATTCAGGTTTGCAGAAACTGGAGCTAACCATTTGAGGAAAACCTCTTTTCCTGGGCCTTCCTGACACTATAAATAACCCTGAATCTGGCAGCCATCTTTAGCTGCCTTACCCCTCATGGGACTCCATGACTAGAGTCTAGTGAGTTCCTTTACTGTACTGTCTTCCCCTTGCCCCGATGGAATCCATATCTGGAATCCATGAGTTCTCCAGGGCTCTCTTGCCCCTCACAGATTCACTTCCATGAGTTAGTTCCATTCTTTCTCTCCTCTAATAAACTCTGCTTTAATCCTCTATGCACGCTCTGTTTTCACATGACTCCCGAACACATGTTTTCACATGGCTCCCGAACTCCATGAATCAAATTTTCTCCCTGAATGTGACAATAATTGGAGTATGACTGTGGTTTGATAGCTGTCGAGACATCATTAAGCTAAGGAGTTATGAGATGCACAAGTTACACAACATACATGAAATAAGGCACAAAGTCAATGTGATCTGATCACTGCAACTGAAGACAGTACAGATCTAAAGAAAAAATCACAATGAGACAACAGTATGGAGAAAGGAAGTAGCATTTGTCAGTGACTGTCTCGTATTCTTCCTTGCTGCTGCAAGACAACGCTCATGCAAAACTTAATGGAGAAAGAGAATTGCCAACATCTCTATGGAAGGGGAAAAAAATCTCAAGGAGCCCTGGGAAAATGATAAGGGTCTGTGTTGATGGGATGCTCTCCTCAATGATATACCCACTACTGTATGATCCGTGCTCCAGCAAGTCCTCAGGCACATACCATCAAAGACAACCCAGATATAATCCAGCAGGCCACTTATACAAAAAGACAAAACAGGAAGGAGAATTGTAGGAAGGAGAATGGGTATAATAGAGAGAGAGAGAGAAGGGATTGGGGATTATGCTGTGAAAATATTGCAGATTCACTATATTCAAGTATGAAACACTAATAATAATATAAAAAAAGACCTAAAGAAAAGGATGCTTGGATTACAGTTCCAGAGGCAAGATTTAGTCCATTATAATGGGAATCCCGTAGCAGAAGGCTGGTTTAGAGGAAGAAGCAGGGGGCAGGTTCAGGTCACTGTTGCTTTTAGGAAGTCAGAGTGGAACTGAAGACTAAAAAGGTTCCCAGGAGAACTATTCTAGCACAGCCGTCACAGGATAGTGCTCCCAGTGACCTAACCTCTACTTGTTACTCTTCACATTCCCGCTGCCATGTTTGAAACTATGTGTTAAACTCAGGAAGCTTTGGGGGGCACTGTTAAGTTTTACCCAAATTATAGCATCTTAAATATATATATGTGCATGTGTGTACATGTGTGGTTACAGTCACTCTAATTTTGATATGAGATGATATTTTGACACCACTAACTTAAGAGTGAAAGAGCTACTTATTTGACTTTACATTTCAAAGAGAATATAATCCATTTGTACATGGAATCAAATAGCAGAAGGCATGATAAAGGTAGAAGCAGAAGGTCGCCACAGGAGAATGCTGACAGCATTTGTCACCGTTATCATCAGTAAAGCAGAGAACAACAGCAAACTAAAAGAAATTCTTCAAAATAAAATTTAGAATTACAGTTTGACCCAATGAATGGCTGATTACAAAAGGGTTCTAGTTTCTGTATATGTATGTATCCCTCTCAGGGTATATGTCTATGTGGTAGAATTTTTAAAATTTTCATTATCATTTTATATTCAAACAATTCAATAAATATTACATACCTCTAATATCTATATTGCCATGTTGCCAGGTATCCTTAAAATAAAAAATGTAGTGAAGTACAAAATAAAAGCAAACTGAGAGCAATCAGAGACCCTCCTCCAAACCTCAAGACTGGTCCCTGTGGCTTGTCCTCCTCCATCAAGGTTCTACCTCTTAAAGATTGCATGAGCTTTAATGTCATGTAAGGATTCAATCCCAAGAGCCTGTGGTGGGGGTCAGCTCACATTCAAACCATAACATTCTGACCTTTGTCTCTCCTATAAGCTCATGACCAACTCATGATGCACTTTGTATTCAATTCAACTTTAAAATCCTCATGCACTGTAACAGTCTCAACATAGTTTAAAAGAACAAAGTCCAAAGCCTCTTGAGGTACAAGGAAAGCTCTTAATTGTGATCTCTTCAAAATCAAAGAACAAGTTACTTAACACCAACACACCATATCAAAGAGTAAGTATTCCCATTTCAAATGTGAGGAATGGCAATAGATACAGGAAGGATCAGACCATGACGAGATCAAAACACAGTAGGGAAGATTCCAAATCCTGAATTTCTGATGAGTCTCCTGTTGGAATTATCTCGGTTCTAAAGACCTTTAGGGTTTCTGTGCCTACAGCACACCTCTCTTGAGCTGACGCTTCTTCTAAAGAACTTTAGGGTTTCTAAGACTGCAGCACACAACTCTCTTGAATCAGCTCTTCCTGTAGTAGATAGTCCTCTTGGCAGATGTCCCATGATGGTTCTGGAATTTTTAACATCTTCACCTCTCAATTACAACACAGGCCTCAACTCTTCATAACACAATGACTTCCCAGGACTTTCTCTCATGGACTCTGACACTTATACATACTGCTTGACCCCAGCAGCTCTCTGAAACCCCAGAAGAGAAATCAATGACTTCCTCAATCTTTCATATTTAATGTCTTTGTAAACCATACCACATAAACAGAACATTTCCAAGTTCATGCCACAGCATATCTCTAGAACTCAGAAGAACTTTCAGGAGTCTGCCTCTCCTCCATCATTGTACATGTTTGTGGGATCAAATTCTGGCTATCAGTCTTGGTGGCAAGTGCTTTTACCTGCTGAGCTGTCTTTCTAGACACTTGCTCATCATTATCTAATTCCCAACAGAGTATCTGGCACAGAAAACATCCTTACTTAACATTTGGGAAGGAATAAGAAGGGAGACTAAATTCCCTAGAGTAAGGCTACCATTTATTAGCTGTATGAACTTCAATCTCCAAAGCCATCATTTTTTCATCAATAAAATGTAAATAATATTAGTACCTGTTTGTTTGTGATAGTTAAACAGATGACTTCATATGTTTGGCACATGGCAGGTACCCAATAAATGTAAGTCACTTCTGTGCAAACTTAGATGCTGTAAACTCATGATGGAATGACTGTATATGAGCCAGCATCAACTATTTGCCCTGAAGGTGGTTTGGTTTGGTTTGGTTTGATTTGCATTAGGCAGTACCCATCTGTGAAGAACGGTGACCATGAACCTGTGGGCCTCACTGCAGATGGCAGAAATGGGTGCAGTGTAGGAGCAGCATTTGTCCACTGACTCCTGGAGAGCTCTTGGGATATTTCACATTTGTTTGTACGCCATACAAGGAAATAACAATTACCAAAGATGCAAAAGAAACGTATTTCTGTCCACACACATTTATCAACTGGAAATCAAACTAGGCTCAAATTAACAACTGTCTGTCAAGGGAGAAAAATGAAAAGGTAAGAGAATTTGCCTACACTAAAATCATTAATGTATTTGTTTAAATGGACCACTTTTGTAATGGGAAGTAAAACAGCAAGTAGGGGAATGATACCTGGCTGTTGGACTGTGAAAAGAATAGACTCTTTGGTCTGAAATTCTCCTAGGAATTTCACTTGGTAGCAGAGAGAAGTCCTACCAGCCAAAGGGGAAATTGATTTAATATATCTTTAGCAACTGTCCAAATTGTTTTATAGGATAGTGGGTAGAACCACACCTGGAGCAGAACTATTTATTTAGTCATGTATGTCTCCTGCTTTCCTATGCCATTTAACCTATAACCTCTTGCTCTGACTTTTGAAGTAGAAACAATTGGATTCTTCCCAATATGGCCATATCAATTAAATTACCTTTTTCAGATTTTCATCATTCATTTGAATTCTTATTAATTTTTGTGGGTATGTATTTTTCTTTGTTTCATCTATCAGAGAGCACCGTGTGTTCCTGTGGAGGCCCAAGGGTGACTTCATACTCTGGGATTTGTCAAGCTACACTCACCATGGTCAAAAGTGCAGGCGACCACCATTTCCCCTTGACATTTTTACACGGCACTTGGGACGTGAACTCAAGTTCTTTTGCTTGTGAGGCAGAGTATTAACCCCTGATTCATCTCTCCAGCTCTCTTATTAATTTAATAAAGGTGAATGGGTGAACCAGAGGCACAAATCTGACTTTGTTGTCCAGTAACAATTTATCTTTATGAAAGATTTTTCAAAACTTAAGTTTGGGCAGAATTTTGATTCTTGATTTGAAGGGAAGTGTTTGTGAATTTTAATAATACTACTGTGAGTGCAACAAAGGTCCTCGGATGAGGTACCAGTTGTTCTTAATCTCTCCCATAGGGATGTGTGTGTGTGTGTGTGTGTGTGTGTGTGTGTGTGTGTGTTGCATCAGAAGCATCAGAGCGAACTACTGATCCTTATCTGTACAGCTGGTAATGGCTAGCACTTGAGGAGGAGAATTTTTTTAAGTCATGTCAGCAGGGAGTCCTAGGAAATACTAATTGGAAAGAAGATGAGTGCACAATAGAGGAAACCCTCTCTTACTCTTGCTTCTGCTGTTTCTAAAAGTAAAGGTATCAACTTGATAGTCAGCACATTCTAGGCACATTTGTGGAGTATCATTGGTTGAGTTTGGTCCCAAGAAAGCTTGAAGGAGAATGTCCAGTTGATGGGGTGGGACTAATTCCTGGGCAGGTGAATAAGATGAGGGAGCTGATTAAAGAAGTTGGCATTCTTTGGTATACTTGGCCAGACATGTTGGTCTGATAAGGTGGAAATTTTCATGAATTTAAACATAGTTAAAGTGACCAGATTGACAGAAGGAAGAGGGAGATGGGGAGTGAGAAGCCATCTGGTAAAACAAGGATAACATGAGCAACACAATTTATTCCTTGTATATATTTTTTCCTTCCCCTCTTAGCTAACAATACAGTAAACTGAGGTTGATGTTAATCAATAAGATTAAAAAATAAGAGAGTAGTGAAGATGCTGGTAAGGAGAGAGAAGAAGATAGTGTAGTCACTGGCAGGAGAGAAGAAGATAGTGAGGTCACTGGTGAGGTAACCATG
>JALPQD010001104.1:72089-118141 GCA_023101885.1 Typhlomys cinereus | reverse complement strand
TCTTGCAAAGCTATGGCAGTAACCTTCAAAAGATCTTAGCAGCCTTTCTACATTGTCCTATTCTAAACTACCTAAAAGAAATTATTCTCTCTCTCTCATGACAAAATACTGAACCAACCCTTGACATCTCATCTACCTGCCCAAGGAATGCTCTTTCACTGTAAGAACTAGATCTTGCCACAAGAATTAGATAACTGTTGCCAAATCCCTGCCAGGTCAGCTAGGGAAAGGAGTGGGGAAAGTCAGCAGGAGTTTCAAGGCTCGAGGCATTGGGTGAGTGGCATGGAATCACCACACAGACTTCGGGAGTCAGGTGAGAAGCAAGCAGAGACAAGCTGCCACAGATTTATTTTATTTAAGGAAGTGTTTGAGCTTATATAGAGTCAGGGGTCCAATCAGGTGTTGCCATCTCTCTGCTCCAGGGGACAGCCACTAATCATTTACTAGGTGTCCATGCAGAGGCAGGTTAGATGGTCACTTCCCATTGGTTGTTCATTCCCCGCCTGATTCTTCTATTGGGACATATCTGGGTCATGTTCAGGCTTGTTCAACATGTTTGGGTTTGTCTGTAGCTGGACCTCCTAGATTCAGGATCCTGGACTAGGACCTCCCTGAATCAATTATGCCAAATTTTCACCCTTTTACTGATTTATAATTTTTTCAGTGGGAACCATGATAGTGAGGGTGACCCTGAGCCTCTTCAGCTGTGAAGAATAGAGGTGACTGTGCCTGTCTTAGGTTGAACACCACCCTCGTGTGGAGCCTTACCTGTCATTGACTAAAAGTCATGAGACCACTGCAGAGAAGGAATCATGGTCCCAAATGGGAACTCCTGTATGTGGCAGAGAAAAGGAGGTTTTCATCAGGGTAGGAGTAGGCAGAGGGGTTGTAGGTGGCAGAGGCACAGAAATGATCCAGAAGTGCTCTTGAGATATAAACCAGAACCTAACAATTGTAAATTATTAAGACATAGCGGACAGCCAGGCTTCCAATGGGCCTTTAATGGCCTTAGGCCTGAATGGATGCCCTGAGGACCTGTAAAGCAAGCTCATGTTGCAAATGCTGAGTCCTTACCACTTGCCATATGCATCTAAGTAAGACAAATAGCAGTAAAAGGGAACTCCAAAAATTAACCAAATTACCAAATTTACAAGTGAAAAGAAAGCAGATATCCTGTCCCATAATTGTTAGGCAAGGAAGCAGCAGTAATAATTTAAACTCTAGTGTCTCCAGGTCAGGCTGATTCAATGTAATTGAACTTAGGCTCTGAGTTCTGAGGGGATCAATTTCTCATGTGAGCTCATTGGGATGAGGCTTGGTTTAGAAGGGTCAGGAAATTAATGAGCTATTGCATTCTTAACCTTAAGAGAGGATTGTTAATTGGGAAGTCCAATGAGTGAATGTGTTTCTAACCTTAAGAGGGGCTCGTTGATCATTGGGAAATCAAACGAGCAATTGTGTTCCTAACCTTCTCAGGACAACAATGGACAAACAGGAAAAGGGGAAGAGGAGGAGGCCTCCTGCTCACTTTCAGGCTCCATAAGCACATGAAACACAAAACCAGAGGAAAGGGCCAAACTCACCAAACTTACCAGAGAGGGTGTCTCGTCTACAGCAAAGGCGGTTCCACACCTTTGGGTGCATTTTTGTTGAATCTCTGCTGGGCCAGCCAGAGAAAGGAGGGGGAAAGTCAACAGGAGCCTCAAGGCTCAAGGTGAAGGGGGAGTGGCACAGAATCACCACACAGTCTCCAGAAGTCAGATGAGGAGCAAGCAGAGACATGCTGCTATAGACTTACTTTATTTAAGGAAGTGTCTGAGCTTATATAGAGTCAGGGATCCAATCAGCTGTTGCCATCTCTCTGCTCCAGGAAGACACATGTTTACTAGGAGTCCATTGCAGAGGCAGGTTAGATGGCCACTTTCCATTGATTGTTCATCCTTCTCCCTGCATGGTTCCTCTACTGGGACATGTATGGGGCATCCGTACCTGTTCAGGCTTGTCTGTAGCCAGACCTCCTGGATTTGGGAGCCCGGCTAGGGCCTCCCTGAATCGATAGTGCCACAGATAATCTCCCATAAGCTTTCTAGATATCCACTCTAAAGACACAACTTTTTATAGGTGTGCTCATCCTTCAACTGTCAAGTTGGCATTTGGAATAGATTTACCTGTTAATCACAGGATGTTAGATAAGACACAAACTGGAGGACAAGGAGTGGTTAATAAAGGACTTGAAGATCACCTAATAAAAATTATAATTAGGTTCTGACTACAGCATTCCAAACTTCAGTTATTGAAACTCTAGCTAAGGACCCTGTCCTGTTCAGGATCTTTCCTGGAAACTCTTTTTTCATGGAAACTACTGAATTAAAGACCTAATTAATAGTTAAGGTTCCAAGTTAAGACCTTGACATATTCCCAATCTTTCAACCCTGATTCATGCTTCTTATTTTCTTCCAACACCATTTTGGTTAAGCCACAGAATGTTAAAAAAATGTAACTGTCCTTGCTTGCTGGTCTTTGAAATTTCCATTCTTATCTAGTGTATGCAAATAGGAGTACAAGCATTTGATAGATAGCTTAATTTACAGTTTTACTCTTTTCCCCTTTCTCTGCTTGGATTTGAAATATCAAGACTATACTTAAAAATATCTACAACTTCCATAAGATACTACATATCATGAAAATAATTATACCCCCCGAAGAAATGCATCCTTGATGTTCATCAACTGCTTTTTGTCTTCAACATCATCAAAAATAGAAGGCAAGATTTTCTGTTTGATCGTTGGAAGCCAGAAGCAAAGTTATCCCATAGATGTTCCCCACCTGACAAAATTGGCTCACCAGAAAAATGGTAGCCAGAAACTGACCAAATGAGAAGAAAACTGAACTATAATGGCCAACATTCACTTCTCCAACTTTAAGCCACATAAAGCCCCATATATTAGGTCCCAGTTATAGCCTGGGTTTGTGTCTCTTGTCTTTCCTCTATTTTTTTCTAACACTGTTGCTTCAGACAAGGACATCCATGAACATGCCAACCTGTAGGTCTCTACCTAATCTTTAGTTTCCTAAGGAAAAAATCAACAAAATGAGAAATATGGGGGAGGAATGGAAAAGTTGAAGTGAAAAGGCTTGCACAATAACAAAACAAAACAGCTCAGACACAATATTTTAAGAGAAAAGGAGCTTTGAATTACTTTCAATTACTTATGAGCAGAGAAGTTTTAGCAATTACATCACAGGAACACTTTCAAAGGAGATCTATTAGAAGTGATTAAATTAAGGGATTTTTATAAATAAATAAATGTTTGACTTTACTTAACTATAAGAACTGGTGCAGCATCACTGGTTTAGATATTTCTCTTGCTTCTTCATCTGACCCTGATACTATGATTGCAAAGCAGAAAGTTGGAAGAAAAGCATAAACATGAAATTCTAGACAGAAGGGACACCTAGAATCTGCAGGTGCATCATGGTGACATCTCCCCATTTCTAAATCTTCAATTTTTCTGTTTTGGGGATCTGAAGAAAATGGTATAATTGTTAAGGGGTTCACTCATGTTTTGCCTAGAATATATGTAATTGAAAGAACTCAATGGAAGCCCCAAGAGTTTCTTTATATTGAACAAGTTAAAAAGCAGACATAAGGTTGAAGAGATGGCTCAGGAGTAAGACTCCACCTTACAAGACCTGAGATTGGATCCAAATCCCATGTAAAAAAACATTAGACAGAAATGGCTGAGGTCTACAGTTCTGGCACTGGAAGGCAGAGCCTGGGATATCCTAGAACAAAGCAAAAAGGAGGTATAAGCAATCCAAGATGATTTCAGAAGACATTCTTGGTCCTCCACAGCAACACACAGTGCCCTCTGATTAACATCACACACAAACAAATATGCACGCACGCACACACACACACACGCAAATAAAAAAGAAAAAAATAGGTATAGCTCTATGCACTTCTGCTCATCTTCAGCAACTTTCTCTTACCACCAATTCTAGAATGTGGAAAAGCTTAGGGACAACGTCACAGGAGTTTTAGGAAGAACTCAGAGACATGTAGGTTGAAATATCACAATATATTAACATCCTCTAAAAACTAGTATCTGGTATTGCTACAGGATTTTTATATCCATGTTCTTGTATTCAGGAGTTGAAGACTGAGACCAGAATATTTTCAAAGGATCAAGTCATATTTTTTTACAGGAAAGAAAAGAACAGAACTCATAGACATGGAGACTGTGAGGGGCAGCAGAGCTTTCTTATGGCCGGAAGGATCAGGGTATTTGTAATCTTGGGTGTGTCCCAGAAAAGTGCTTTTTCTCATTGGTAAGTTCTAGCACCTTTGAGCCTGATTGGTCTACTATGAGGCACAACTCCACAAGGCAGGCCATTCCTCTTGGCCAGACACCATGACTGAACCAAGGATTTTAGTTCATTTGCATATGAGGACCTCCTCTGCACCTGCATTTGTGGAGTTCATTTCCACTCATAAACAAATGATTGTGACTCCAGCTGCCTGCCTGCCGGAGACGGGACTCTTTCTTGGTCGGTCCTCCACCCCAGGTGAATTACCCAGCCCCCAGGTCTCCCCCTGTCCCACCTCCTCCCACCAGCTAGCACGGGCAACACCCAGACTACCTCCAGTTTGTCCCAGCCCCTTTTTTCCTCATGCCCACCTACCCGACCGACCAGGACAGGACTTGCTCTGGGTCCTCCATCCTAGGCGGGCCACTAAGCCAAGTCCCAGGTCCCAGGTGAAGAGTTTTGCCATCACCACCAGCCCCTGCCCCTCCAACTCACCAGGGACCCTTGCTCATGGTCCACGAGGACACACTGCTACTCAGAATTCAACAGAATCCAAAGAGAACCCAAGCAAAGCTCTAAGGGACAAAGGCCATAAATCTGAAGTCCTCTAAAATCATCCTATCACATGCGAGAGATTCTTCACATCCAGCCCAAAGATAAGTAATACACCTCTATTTTTTAACATACTGCAACTTTTTAATATTAATCATTGAAGATTACTTTTCCATACAGACACCCCCAAAATATATATACAACTCCAGAGATTATACCACTCACCCTCACATATCACCAAGATACTAAATCGTAAAAGTGCACTACCATACTAATATACACCCCCTGTCTACTTAACCTGACTTAACTGATGTAATAACAGCCTAATAGCCTCATCTGGGAAATAACAATAACAACAGACCAGCATACCCAACTCCAAGGCAAGAACTAGTAATAACTGCCCAAGAGTAGTAATACCAACTAAATCAGTTCAGTCAAAAACACACAGAAACTGAAAAGTTCTAAGAGACAAAATGACAATGCCCAAGTCAAAGCGCAGATCCATGAGAAACAAAACCCAGGAAGACAAATCTCCCACAGAAAAAAAATTAACCCCAAAATGATGGATTCCAACCAGAACAAATTCACAGATAATAGCCAAGAAAGCCAGACTCAAGATAATGACTTTCAAAGTATGATCATTACCATGATTAATACTATGGAAGAGGAAATCTGGGAGGAGTTAAACAACCACATCAACCACTTTGAATAGGAACACAACAGATACTTGGAGGAGTTGTGAAAAACAGTTCAAGAAACAAAAGTAGACATAGAGCAGTTAAAATAGTCTCAGGCAGAGTTTAAAAGTGAATGAAAAGACAAGTTATTTTCAACCCAAAACTCAACAGAGAGTCTTATCAGCAGAACTAATGAAGTAGAAAATAGAATTTCAGATCTTGAAGACAAAGTGGGAGAATTAACCAGCTCAATGGAAAAGGTTCTTAAAGCGAAGAAGATACTTGAGAGGAACATTCAAGAGCTATGGGACACCCTGAAGAAGCCTAACATGCACATTCATGGAATACCAGAGCAAGAATCCCAAAATACCACACCTGAGGAAATTTTTCAAATTATAAATGAAAACTTCCCTCAAAAAAAAAAAAAGAGAAGCCCATGCAAATATAAGAGGCATTCTGCACCCAAAACAGATATGTCCAAAATAGAAAATTGCCACGGCAAAGAATAGTCAAAACACTCCACATTCAAGACAAAGAAAAGGTGCTGAGAGCTACAAGGAAAAAAAAAAACAAGTCGCTTTTAAAGGTAAACCTATTAAAATAACAAATGACATCTCAATGGAAACAGTAAAAGCAAGAAGAGCTTGGAGAGATGTACTTCAAGTACTAAATGAGCAAAAATGTCAACCCAGGCTGATGTACCCTGAAAAAATATCTGTTATAATCAAGGGAGAAAGAAAAGCTTTCCAGCACAAAGACAACTTGAAGGCTTACATGTCTACCAAACCAGGCCTCCAAAAAATGCTGGAAATGATACTCAAGTTTGAAGAAAAAAACAAGCATATCCAGGAGCACAGAAGGGAATTATAATACCACTAATACCTAAATGTCAAACATACACTTACAAAAGCCACTAAACATAAAAAATGTCCAGAATTAAAAATAATTTATCCATTATAACATTAAATCTTAATGGTATTAACTCACCGATCAAGAGACACAGATTACAAACTTGGATTAAAAACCACAAACCATCAATCTGCTGCCTTCAGGAAACTCATCCCACCACAACAGATAGGCACATCCTAAAAATAAAAGGCTATTCAAAAATTCTGTAAGCCAATGGAACCAGGAAACAGGCAGGGGTAGCCATTATGCTTTCGGGACAAAGTGGACTTCAAACCAAAAAAAAGCATAAGAGACACAGATGGATACTACATTTTAGTCAGAGATACAAATCACCAGGAAGACTTCACAATACTGAACATATATGCACCGAATGCAGGCCCCTCCACATACATTAAGCAAACCTTACAGCATCTAAAGCTAGAAATCAACCCTCAAATGATGATTCTTGGGGATTTCAACACTACTCTCTCAACATGGGATAGATCAACAGGCCAAAAGCTTAACAGAAACACTTTGGAACTTAATCAAACCCTTAAAGAAATGGACCTTACAGATATCTATCAACCTTTTCATCCATGCACCAAGAATACACATTTTTCTCAGAAGCACACGGAACTTTCTCTAAAATAAATCACATATTGTGCCATAGAACAAATCTCTACATATATAGGAAAGTTGAAATTCTAGCCTGTACCCTATCAGACCACCATGGTCTAAAGCTTGACATCCACAACACAATAAACAACAGAAAATATACCAAGTCCTGGAAACTTAACACTATGATGCTGAATTAGAATTGGATTCGATTCAGGAATAAATTAAAAAGGAAATTCAAGATTTCCCGAAAGAAAACAATAATGAAAATAAAACTCATCAAAATCTTTGGGACACAATGAAAGTTGCCCTAAGAGGTAAGTTCATGGCTCTTAATGCCTACATCAAAAAAATGGAAACATAAGAAATAAATAACTTGGGGCTGGAGAGGTGGCTCAGGGATTAAGCCTCTGCCTTGCAGGCAGAAGTTCTTGATTTTGGATCCTAGACCCCACATGTAGACGCCAGGTGGAAGCGAGTATGGCCTGCGTTTCTGGTCCTGGTAGGGTGGAGCCTGTGAATCCCGGGGCAGAGTAAACAAGGAGAAGGTGGAGCCATCCATGGTGTTTCCCGAATTCATCCATGGTTTTATACACACACACACACACACACACACACACACACACACACACACACACAGGCACACACACACAGATAATTGAATAAATAATAATAAAAAAGAAATAAATTTCTTAACAATGCAGCTTAAAACATTAGAGACACTAGAGCAATCTGATCCCAAAAACAGTAGAAGAGAGGATATTAGCAAAGTAAGGGGAGAAATATTTGAAATTGAGATTAGGAAAATGATTCAGAGAATCAACCAGTCAAAAAGCTGGTTCTTTGAAAAAATCAATATGATTGATGTACCCCTAGCTAAATTAACCAAAAGCAAGAGAGAAAAAACACAAATTAACAAAATTAGAAATGAAAATGGAGTTATCACTATGGATACCCAAGAAAGTCAGAGTATTAGAACATCATATTTCATAAACTTATACTCTGTGAAATTTGACAACACAAAAGAAATAAATGAATTCCTAAGTAAGCACAACTTACCTAATTGAATCAAGAAGTTGTGAATTATTTAATAGTCCTATAACATATGAGGAAATAGATGAAGTAATCTCGAATCTTCCCACCAAGAAATGTCCTGGACCAGATGGATTCAGCACAGAGTTCTACCAGACATTAAAGGAGCTAATAACACCAATACTCCTTAAACTGTTCCATCAAAAACAAAGGAAGGAACACTACCAGATTCTTTCTATGAAGCTAGTATGGTCTTAATCCCAAAACCTAATAAAGATATACTTAAAAAGAAAACTATAGGCCAATCTGTTTGATGAACATGTATGCAAAGATTCTCAACAAAGTCTTAGCAAATTGGATTCAAAAACATATCAAAAAGATCATTCACAGGGATCAAGTAGGCTTGATCCCAGGCACACAAGGTTGGTTCAACATATGCAAATCAATAAATGTAATCCACCATATAAAACACTCTAAAATCCAAGACCACAGGATATTCTCCTTAGATCCAGAAAAAGCTTTTGACAAGATCCAACAGCCTTTTATGATCAAAACCATAGAGACAGTTGGAATGGAAGGAAACTTTATCAATATAATAAAAGGTGTCTACAATAAGCCCACAACAAGGATTATACT
The DNA here is from genome assembly GCA_023101885.1 of Typhlomys cinereus. NCBI lineage: Eukaryota > Metazoa > Chordata > Mammalia > Rodentia > Platacanthomyidae > Typhlomys > Typhlomys cinereus. Next base: position 109,430 of record JALPQD010001104.1, on the reverse strand, counting down.
CAATGGGGAAAAACTTGAAGCATTCCCACTTTGATCAGGAACTAGACAAGGCTGTCCACTTTCACCAACTCTCTTCAATATTGTACTTCAAGTCTTACTGAAGCCATTAGAAAAGAAAGCGAGATAAAAAGGATTGAGATCGGCAAGGAAGAAGTCAAGTTATTTCTATTTGCTGATGACATGATTTTATACCTGAGTAACCCAACAACTCCACCAGGAAACTCCTGGAACTAATACAAAAGTTCATCTGGGTAGCAGGATACAAGTAAACATACAAAATTCAGTGGCCTTCCTATATCCCCAGAATGAAAGAAGTGAAAAAGCCCTAAGAGAAGGAATGCCACTTACTATAGCACCTACAAAAATGAAATACCTTGGTATAAACCTAACCAAGGAAGTAAGTGACCTTTACAATGAAAACTTTAAAACCCTAAAGAAAGAAATTACAGAAGACACTAGAAAGTGGAAAGACCTGCCATGTTCCTGGATTTGCAGAATCAATATCATAAAAATGACTATCCTACCAAGGCAATATACAGATGCAATGCTATACCAATTCAAATCCCAAAGCAATTATTTAAAGAAGTTGACCAAACAATCTCAACATTCATATGGAGGCACAAAAGACCCAGGATAGCAAAAATAATCCTGAGTAACAGAAACACTGCTGGAGGTATCACCATACTAAACCTTAGTCTATACTACAAATCCATCATTATAAAAACAGCCTGGTACTGGCTCAAAAATAAACAGATCAATGGATAAGGGTTGAAGACCCAGATATAAGCTCACACAATTACAGTCATTTGATCTTTGACAAAGGGGCCCAGAAAATCCAATAGAAAAAGAACAGCATCTTCAACAAATGATGCTGGCAAAACTGGATCTCCACATGCAGAAGATTAACCTTACTTAGCACCATGTACAAGACTTACTTCCAAATGGAACAAGGACCATAATATAAGGCCAGAGACTATAAAAACCTTAGTTGAAAGGGTAAGGAACTCCCTGGAGCTGATTGGACTAGGCCAACAGTTCCTAATCAGAAATCCAGTAGAGCAGTCAATACAACCAACACTCAAGAGATGGGATCTTATGAAATTAAAGAGCTTCTGTTCAGATAAAGAGAATGTAACTCCAGCACAAAGGCAACCCATAGAATGGGAGAAAATCTTCACGAACCATATATCTGATAGAGCTCTATTATCCAGAGTGCACAAAGAACTTAGAAAACTAAACACCAAGGAAACTGATGGCCCAATTAAAAAATGGGCCTTGGAAATTAAAAAAAAACTTTACCAGGGAAGAAATTGAAATGTCTAACCAATATCTTAGAAAATGCTCTGCATCCACATTCTTAGCCATCAGAGAATGTAAATCAAAACCTCCCTGAGATATCATTTCACCCCGGTCAGGATGGCAAAAATCCACAATACAAACAACACCAAATGCTAGAGAGGATGTGGAGAGAGGGGAACTTTCCTACATTGCTGGTGGAAATGCAGGCTCATACAACCACTCTGGCAAGCCATCTGGCGATTCTTAAAGAAGTTAAAGATTGAAATGCCAGATGACCCTGCTATTCCACTTTTGGGAATAACTCCCCATACAGCAAAAATTCACCTCGATAGCACAAGCACAACCATGTTCATAGCAGCACTATTTACAATAGCAAAGTCATGGAATCAGCCCAAATGTCCAACAGTTGACGAGTGGATAAGGAAAATGTGTACATTTATTCAATGGAATTCTGCTCAGCCATCAAAAATGATGAATTAATGCAATTTTCTGGGAAATGGATGGAATTAGAAACAATTATATTGAGTGAAGTATCCCAGACACAGAAAATTAAGCACTATATGTCTCTCCAATAGGTGGATCCTAGTACCAAACCCACTTAGAAAACACACTCAAAGATAAATTTCTGTAATACTTACAGTAATTAAAAAGATTATAAACAGGAGAGAAGGAGAAGGAGGGCCCCACCAGAAACAAGTAGAGAGGGGATCATGCCCCAGCAGAGATAATAGGCCACCATCAAAGACTGCAAGTAAGAAATGAGACATGTGGTTAAGCTCACAGACTGTCCTTCCTGGTCACTTACAACTGGTGGGGTATGATCTTACCAGAAATGGAGGGCATATTGTCTGGCAGATAGAAGGTAACCATTTTGCAATGGGAAACTGACCTACCCCTCACTGCAGTCTCCTACTCTTATTCCATCTACCTTTGAATCTATCCTTATAGTAAGACTCTATTTTAACAGATTTTTGTCTCTGACTAGGGGGTGACATCCAATACCCATCAGGATGGAGCCAAGGGCATTGTAGGAGCAGCAAAACTGAAAAAATATCAACAAACCATAATTCAGAACATCAGAGACTCTATATCAACCACCTGGAATCAGGTCTGCCTAATCTCTCCCCATCCTGAAGCTCAAGGAAATTTGTGGAAGAGGGGGCTGTAAGATGGTAAGAGCACAAGGATGGGAGGAGTCATGATATGCAAGATACTCTACACAAGTTAGGGCCAAAGCAATCATAATAAAACTTTGCATGACCTGCACATTATTGACCCCTCAAAGTCTAGCATGCACTAAAGGCACTAGGATCCTTAGAAGCAAGGGATTAACAGTCACAATACTTAAGGGGAACACAAGAAAGAGTTCTAGGAAATGCCACTGAGTCCTTACACCTCATCAGAGAGGAGGACCCAGAGGAAAATTTGATATACACATTAAAGGATTCTTCAGAAATGGGCAGCGGGGGCAATGGGAGAAAAAGAGGGAGGGAGGAAAGGAAAGAGAAAAGAAGGGAAGGAACAGGAAGGTCCAGAGTGGGGTGGAAGGAGGGAGGGGACAGGGGTACCTATTATGTTCGTATGAGCAGAAAAATAAGTTAAAAAAAACAAACAAAAACCAAATGATTGTGAGAAGTTGGGACCTTTTCTCAGTGGGGTTTTGCAACTTCTGTGTAGTAAAACCTTTAAGATTTTCCCAATAGCTTTTCTATTCTCTCTCTCTCCCCCCATTCCCTTTTTATCGTATGAGGACCTTCAATCAATGAGGTGCTGTGATGATCCAGACAGTAGATGGGTTTTGTTGATTTTTTTATTTGAGGCTTTATGGGTATTAATCTAGAAGGGACAAAACAGATAAATTAAGCTGATGAGATCCAAACATGAAAATAACACTTTTGTATCCAGGAAGATAGGTGTGATGGGGAAAACAAACTTATCTGTCTTAGTATGGGTACAGGCAAGAGCTACTAAATCCATTTGGAGACCTATCACCTTGCTTGAAGTAGTAAATATGGATGCTGACAGCATGGCTGTGATAATTAAGCCTGGGTGTCAACTTGACACACAGGGTATTAACTAAGCTGGGCTGAGACCACCTCTGGAAGGGATCAACTGAGACTACTTGAAAGGATAGTACACGCCCTAGATCCTATCAGAACTCCAAAGCTCTCAAAGGATTCTCCCAATACTACATCATATAAAAAGGAGCCACCAAGGAGAACAAATGCCTTCTTGCAGCTGTGCTAGGAATCGTTCTTCCTTCCGGCTGCCCGGTTCCTTCGACCTTCCAAGACTAGGAGTTCTCCAGCCTTCAACCATCACCTACTTGACTACTGAACTGAGCAGCTAGCTATTGGCAGCCATCGTTGGAACTACCTCGGCTGCTGACAGCCTTCACTGGACTACCTCGGCCATATCTGTAAGCCAACTCAATAAATTTCCTATATATATATATTCATTCTGTGAATTCCGTGATTCTAGAGAACCCTAACTAATACAATGGCTGTCCTTGTAAGTTCTGGCATATGAATCATGCACTGCTATATCATTATAGTTTGATTCTCTGCCCATCTGAAGATTAAAGCAAAGGGGAAGAAGGAAAAGTGTAATTACCTAATTATTTGGAGAAACATATTTGAGTTGTAGTCATAATTTTCCACTTTGTTCACAGGTGTAGGTCAAGTTATTCAGGTACCAGGATTCCTTGAGATAGGTAGTTTAGAATATGTAGTAGTTCTTAATATGAGTGTGATGAATCCAAGTGTCAGTATCCTCTTCTTTAATAGACATTGGTGTGGCTAGAAAGATGGTGAATGATCCTTGTCAAAAAGCCTCCAATCAGGGCTTAGACTGAGGCCACTGTTTTATTCATACTTTCCTCCCTTGTTTGAAAGCTCAGGGTGCCCTTATATTGAAACTTAGTGGCTCTCTCTAAGAGATTGTTGGGAATGTAGCCAGATATATAATATGGTCTATGGATGAATTAATTTCTGTATCAAGAATCAGATCATTTCTTTAAAAGGGACGTTTCATATAGCATCACAAAGAGTCAAAGTTTTAGAGAGCCTCCAGGAGTGTTTCTCATCCCGATGAGGTCAACTGGTAACACCTAAATCTATGCTAGATGAGCCTCCTGGGCTATTTTTCTAAATTGCCTTTTAAGAATCTCATTGGCTTTTTCCATTTACCTTGAAGATTGTGGTCACCAGCCAAATGTAAATGATATTTAATTCCCAATGCCTGGGTGATTCCTTGAGTAATTTCTGATTTAAATGAGGGACTGGTAGTTGTCGCTCTGCAGCCCTTGAGGTAATCTAAACCTGGGAATGATCTCAGTTAACAACTTATATATGACATCCTTTGCTTTTCTTTAAGTGAGAATGCTTCTATCCAATCCATGAAGGTGCCTACAAGCAGCAATATATATTTCAGTTCTTCAGCCTGAGACATGTGGATAAAATCTAGTTGCCATTCTTCCCCTGGGTAGGTTCCTTTTCTCTGGTTACCTATGGGAACCTATCATAAGTTTAAGGGGTTGAGTTTTTGTTTTTCATTTTTTAACAGATGGGATATGCAGCAGCAACCTGTTCTAGAATCCACTGCATGTGTTTGCATTGAAATAATCTGCTAATAATCTTATCTTGCCCTAAACGAAGGATTGGATGGAGGGTCTGTAATATTTTCCATTGGCTAGCTACGGGCAAGATCAATTTGCCTTCAACATTTTAAATCCATCCCTTTTCTTTTGTTATTCCTCCCTTGCAACAATGTAACAGTGTAATAGGGACTCACAGAGAACCTTGAGGATGGGGATAAGCTGGCACAGAGTCAACTGCACAGACTCCGGGAGTCAGGCTTGTGGCAAAGCAGGCTCTCAGGCTTGTAGGCTCTCAGGCTTGTGGCTCATTTATTTTAAGTATCAGGCCGCTTATACACCCCGCCTGACATCCCATACGTCCCAGCATGAGTCTTTGCTGAGTTGTCCTGTCCAGATTGGTCCTCTCAGCCAGGCAGTTTAACAGCACCAACTGTCTTTACTCTGGAGAAGGTGTAGTCTCGCGAGATTTGTAGTCTCGTGAGATTTGCAGTCTCGCAAGATTTGTATGCTTAGCAGGAGGGAGAAGTATGGGGAATGGAAGCCTCTGTGGCACAATCACACAATTGTTGTCCGTTCCTTCTACATACCCATCCTTTTTATTTATTTTTGACAGCCAGCGGGAGCCAGAGTTCTTTGCTCTGACCTTGTTGACCCCGCCTCAGAGGGCATCCAGCATTACGGACCGTGCCTGTCTTAGGTCGCTCTGCATCACAGGATCTTACCCGACATTGGCTACTGGCCCTCGAAGGACCTTACCTCTGGAAGGCATGTCAGAATATGTGGATAGTAGACTAGACAAAGGCTTCATAAATCTTTGCAATTCAAGCCTGAACCATATCCCTAAGGGCAGTATGGCTCCAATATTCAAGGGCCATAAGTGCCTATAGCATGGTCTTATTGATGGAGCGCTGCTGAGAGATATGCTGATGGAAATACTTAAACATAATTGATTTATAATCCATTTAAAATTAAAATCAAGTGAGAAAACAATGAAAGAAAACTTACAATCTATTAGAAAAACAACCGTGATTGATATAGAACATAAGTAGTTAAGGACTTAGATGTTACCAAAAATAAGTATGCATATATATATTTAAAAATGGCATGCCAAACAAAAAATCAGCGCATAACAGAACTGTAAAAAAAATTCAGCGCACAACAGAAATGAAAAAAAAAAAATCAGTGCACAGCAGAAATGAAAAAAAAAATCAGCGGCAAAGAAATAAAAAAATATTGAAGTGGCCACAGATTTTCCTCATTTTATGAATCTGGTTCCTAGGAAGGCTTCACAATCTCCATTGCTGGTCTTACATCTCGAGCTGGCACCCATGTTGGCAAAGTGGAATCCTGAGGGAAGACACAAGCATATCCTCGACCCTGGGTTGGTAAGGTAGCAGGTCCCTGTCATAGCAGCATGACAGGGTCCCTCCATCAGGCAAGAGGCAGGGGAGTAAGAGCCCCAAGTGTTCACCCAGCTGCACCGAGCCAGGGTTGGGGAGGACATAAGTAATGTCTTTTTCCCCCAGGCACTGAATGAGGATTCCATCTGTGGGGGTTATTATTATTTTTTTATTAACAACCAAAGTAAGAATTTATCACTTTATGTTATTGTCAAATTCGTATTACTTTCCAATCCACCTGCTTCAGTTACAACTAGATCCACTTGTTCAAATGAAGGAAATAGGACATTACCTGTCCAAATGTTGCATACCTCTTTTGCCTACCTCTTACTCAAACCACTCTTTATTATTAAAGATAGCACTGAAAGATCTTTGCTTCACCTGTATAGTAAAAGCAACTTTATAAAATTCCTTTAGAAATAGCCTCAAAAATATCTTTCATCAGCCTTGTTTGGTCAAACATCTTTCTCTAAAGTCAGGAAATGTAGCAAATGGACCAAAGGTGGATGAAATGTAAAATAGAATATCTCTCATTTAATTTTAAGCAATTACTGCAATGATTTTAATCTTCATAAGAATGTCTCTTTCATCAATAATTAAAAGCATTCGATAGAACCTAAGACATCAGCATCTATAATGTTTCTTCTGTAAATAAACAGAACTTACCAAAATGGGAGATTCAGTTACTAATATCCTTTAAGAATTCCAACTTGAAGTGTTACAGGTTATTTTTCTGAACTATGAACAAAAAAGCAAAGAAAAACCAAAGCCAATCCCATTGTAATAAATAAAACTGTTAAATATGCATAGTTCCATTTTCAACTGGATTTTCCTGGGTGACAGATACGTGACAAGAAAATGTTTATTCTAAGGCAACTTCCAGTTGGGACAGATCAAATTATTTTTCTTTTTGATTTTTTAAGAACAGAGACAAGACTAAAGGGGAACAGAAGAGACAAGGAATGTATAGTGGGGAACTTCCGTGGTTCCTAGGCCACAATTGTATGCTACCTATTGGTAGACAGACAAACACAGAGAAAGGGAAGACAAAAACACAAAGGGGCCACCTTACCGAACAACTGCCAAAGGGGTACAGTGCTCCACACTGGTGCCAAGACAAGGAAAGGGCAGTGTGGAAGCCCCACATTGAGGCACCAGATGTAACAATGTAACAGTGTAACAGGAGCTCACAGAGAACCTTGAGGATGGGGATAAGCTAGCGTGGAGTCAACAGCACAGAATCCAGGAGTCAGGCAAGTGGCAAAGCAGGCTCTCAGGCTTGTAGGCTCTCGGGCTTGTGGCTCAATTATTTTAAGTATCAGGCTGCTTATACACCCCACCTGACATCCCATAAGTCCCAGCGTGAGTCTTTGCTGAGTTGTCCTGTCCAGATTGGTCCTCTCAGCCAGGCAGTTTAATAGCACCAACTGTCTTTGCTCTGGAGAAGGTGTAGTCTCGCGAGATTTGTAGTCTTGTGAGATTTGCAGTCTCACAAGATTTGTATGCTTAGCAGGAGGGAGAAGTATGGGGAATGGAAGCCTCTGTGGCACAATCACACAATCATTGTCTGTTCCTATACTCCCTTGTCTATGGTTTCAGACTTTCCTTCCTTTGTGTACTTTCGGGGTAAAGTCAGAGGGTCTATTCCAAGTAAGAGGGGAAATAAGGTTGGACTCCTTTTCTACTGGTTATTTCTTAAGGCTATCTTTTTTTGCAGCTTGATCTGTCTGTGCATTCCCTGGACCCCAAGTGTGTTAACCTTTTGATGGTCCTGACAGTGCATAACAGATGGTTTTAAGGTTTTTTTCACAGTCTCTAAGAGTTGCTGAATACAGAAGCCACACTTAATGGGGCTTCCAGAGGAAATAAGTATGGCTCTTTCCTTCCATGTTAGAATGGCCCGTAGTATAAAATAAGCATACTTAGAATCTCTGTGTATATATTAATCTGTTTGTATTTGCTGATTAGCAAGGCTGCAATCAATACTATTAGTTCAGCAAGCTGAGGTTCCAGGAGGTAAGCCTGTGTCTCAATGTCTCCTAATTCTGTGGTGACTGCACATTCTACCTTTCTAATCCCTTCTACATAGGTTAAACAAGATCAAGATTGGACAGGGACCTATTTTTAATGTCCCCTCAAGTAAGAGGGCTTTCAGAAAGATCTCATTTCAATCATGTGAGGCTTCTCTATTGATGACAGATCTGGCAAAAAATTGGGTTGAAACCTGAACAAACTTTAATCTCTTTAAATGATCCTTCTAAGAACAGGATTGAGGAATCTGTTAGGTGATAAAAAAGGTAGCTTTGGATCCTGTCAGTATTCTTTTTATATCATAGGAGGTATACAAGGTGATCTCCCTGGGATAAAGTTATTTTTGGATTTAACCGTAGTGTAGTAGCAGTTGCTAAGATCCTCAGGCAGTGAGACCATCGTTGGAATAATTTATCTAAGTTATTGATAATATAGTACACTGATTACTTGGCAAGTTATAGAGTGTGGGTAAGAACTCCTTGAGCTATGCCTTTTCCTTCAGTTGTAATGAGATTATAGTTTTGAAAAGGAGGCAGGCCTACCTATTATGGTTTGGGCTTTGTTCTTCCCATCCTCTGTGTTGTCTTGCTGTTGAGTCCACTCTTCAAGCCTTTTCATCTTCTTTGAGCTTTAATACCTTCTTTTATTGCTATCACCATTACTGCCTCTGTCCTTGACTAACCCAGCGCTTGGCCCTTTTGATCTTGCTGCTGTTCCTACAGCTTTTGAATCCTGGGCTCATAAACCTTGTATGTATTTCTTGCTGAAGTTGAACTGCAGATGCTCTTCACTGATGTCAGAGCCTAGTGTTTTCAACCCTCCAGGAAGATAGAGGCTTGAGACCCTCTCAGGACCTTCAGCTGTGTCCGACATTCCAGTCAAGAATGAAGCAGCTCAAGACTACTTTTAAGGACATTACTTTTAATTTGTGACTTGATTTAATAAATATAAATAGTCTATTAATTCTGCTAATCAATAGAACCCTGACTAATACATAAGACTTGGCTATTTGTCCATATCCAGGGATCCATTGGTGACAATAACAGATCATCTCCAGAAAACCTCTAAATTGCCTTTCTGTTACAGGCAACTGGTAAGCTATGATCAATTGTATTCTCTCAGGCCATAATTTCTTTGGATCTTTTGAGAGGTGTATCCTAAATATTTGACTTCAGTCTGAACACTATGGGTGTATTCTTTGTAGACTTTGTACCCTGTCCCATTAGATGATATAATAGGGCTAAAGTGCCTTTGATACATTTGCATCAGAACAAAAACCAGCAGGTCATCTGACTCTTCTGGCAACTGCAAATCTACAAGATCACATTCTAAGGCTTGTCCAAAAATATGTGAGATGTCTCTGAATCCTTGTGGCAGAACAGTTCAAGTTAATTGCAGTTTCCCCTCATGATTCCCAAAAGCAAAAAAGATATTGGGTTTCTGCGCTCAAAGGAATGCAAAAGAATGCATCTTTTAAATCTAATTCAGTGAACCAAGAGGAAGAAGGAGCTATTTTCACAAGAAGTATATAAGGGTTGGGCAATACAGAGTGGATTGGCACCACTGTTTCATTTATAATCCTAAAACCCTGTTCTAGTCTCCAGTGTTCATTGGGGTTTTGCACTCATGGAAGAGGGGTGTAGTATGAGCTATCACAAGGAATTACTAAGACTTGGAATTTCAGGTTACTAAGAATCTGAATCAGTCCTGCCCTAGTTTGTGATTATAGGGGGTATTTTTTGGCGTGGAAAGTTTTTCAGGTCTTTAAGCATTATTTTTACTGGCAAGACTTTTATGGGTTGACCTACATTGTGGGGTAAAACTTAAGAGGGAGCTTCTATTAATATTTCCTCTGAAAGATCTTGATTAATCATAATATGGACAACTTTATTCTATGGATGGGAATACATTAGTATAAAAGTGCTAAATCTTTCCATTAATATTTCCATTAAATCCCTAAGATGTTCGGGCATTCGGACATATAGAAAAAATATTGCCTAAAGACCATATCATTAAGTATATAAGGAACTTCAATAGTTATTTTGTGAATGACAAGTAAATCTGCCTTTTCCCAGATCTTAACAGCTCAGATTGGAGTTTGAAAGTTCCAAGGAAGGAAACTGAGCACAAAATTGTACTCCTATGCCTATTAATAGAGGAACAAATTTCCTTCCCACTTGGATGCTAATCTAAGGTTCTTGAGATATTGTATCAATCTGACATTTAGGTTCTCCTTCATTAGGTACCAGGAGCAAGTCTCCCTTTTTCCACTGTAGGAAAGCCTTGTGCCTCATCATTGGTCTCCAGAAAAGGGGCTTAGTCCCTAGGTTCTGGGGTACAGGGGGCAATACTTCCTCCAGTAGAGATCCCCATAGTCAGGATATCATAGTTAAACATATGTGTCAACATGTCAACAGTTGAGGGTTTTGAGCTCTGGGGCACATTTATGGAGAATTAGTGATTGGGTTAAACCCAGAGCAAACCTGCAACAGATTGTCTAGCTGATGGGGAAGGTCCAGCCTATGGTGGGTGGGATTAGTCCCTGGAATAAATCATGGAGAGCTGGTTGAAAGGGTCGGCATCCTTTTGTACACCTGGCCAGAAATGCTAGTCTAGCAAGTAAGGATCATCCTTCTCTTAGCCATTATGTAGAGATTGTGTGGCCAGTTCTTTCGCACTGGTGTTGATGCATGCTTTTCCATGAAGCTGGACTGAGAATTTTTTTAAACTTCTTTTTTAATTTTTTATTATTATTATTATTTATTCAATTGTGCGTATGTGCGTGCACGCGTGTAGGTCTCTGTGTGTGTGTGTAGAACCACGGACGAATTCTGGAACCACCATGGACCGCCTCCACCTCCTCCTTGTTTACTCTGCCCTGGGATTCACAGGCTCTGCCCTACCAGGACCAGAAGCGCAGGCCGCCCCTGCCTCTGCCTGGCGTCTATACGTGGGTCTAGGATCCGAACTCAGGACCTTCCACCTGCAAGGCAGAGGCTTAACCCCTGAGCCACCTCTCCAGCCCTGGACTGAGAATTGTAACCGGACTGTTGTAAGGAAATAAACCCCTTGTTCCCTTAAGCCATTTTGATGGTCATTTATCAGCAACCATGCAGGCAAGTGCAACACAAGACATGGCCAGGTGGAAGCTTTTTGTACTTAAGACAGTTTTTTCAGAGGTGCAAGGTCTGGTCGTCTTCATAAGATTTTTTTTTTTCCTTTTTCCCTGTAGGAAGGGATTTTGGGTTGTCTACTGGACTTGCCTTGTTTCTATTGTTAACCTCTTCCCTTACAGCCATTAACAAACCAATTTTTCTCTTTCCTGGTGTAGCAGTTAGCCTGCATGGTTGCTGATAAATGACAATCAAACAGCTTAAGAGAAAAAGGGGTTTATATTCTCTTACAATTGTCTGGTAACAGTTCTCAGCACAGGTTGACAGGAGAGCCCCCACCAAAACCAGGGCCAAGGGAAATGGCCACAACATCTCTACATAACAACTGAGAGAGGGATGAGCCTTACTTGCCAGATCTGCATGTCTGGCCAGGTGTACACAAGGATGCCAACTCTCTCAACCAGCTCTCTGTATTTTTTTTAATTTTTTTATTATTATTTATTCAGCTGTGCGCATGTGCGTGTGTATGTACGCACGCATGTCTGTGTATGTGTAGAACCACAGACGAATTCGCGAACCACCATGGACGCCTCCACCTCCTTCTGCCCCGGGATTCACAGGTTCCGCCCTACCAGGACCAGAAGCGCAGGCCACCCCTGCCTCTGCCTGGCGTCTATACGTGGGATCTGGGATCCGAACTCAGGACCTTCCACCTACAAGGTGGAGGCTTAACCCCTGAGCCACCTCTCCAGTCCCAGCTCTCTGTATTTTATTCCAGGGCTTAGTCCCACCTACCATGGGCTGGACCTTTCCAATCAGCTAGACAATCTCCAACAGGTCTGCTCTGGGCTTAACTCAACCACTAATTTTCTACAAATTTTCCCAGAGCTCAAACCCTCAACTGTCAAGTTGGCACCTGTGCCTAACTATTACACCTGAATCTTTTTTTCCTCCTTTTCAACATATTTATAGCTACTTTAACTATATCATCTGGGTCCTGTTCTGTACTGAAATCCATTTTTTATAAGTTCTTATGTATCCAGATGCTGCCTGAATGATAATCTTGTTTTTGAGAATAATTTGCCCTTCTAGACTTTCTGGATTGACCATAGTGTATTTCTAATTATGTAGAAGAAAAGCCTAGGGGTTACAGTTGGGCCCTGAGTTATTCCTGCCAGTTTGTTATAATTTTTGTTTGGCCTCATTTTCCTGAGTCCTTCAATAATCATACTCTGGAAATGATTTTCATTCATTCCCCATCTCAGACTCAGGTTCTTACGGTACATCATATGTAGGAATTGCCTGATTTCCAGTAAGAGGTAAGAGGGTGATTCCTGTTCTCTTAGACACATTTCTTTCCCTTTGATAATATTCTGCTGCTGCCTGCTCTGTAGTTCTCTTCTGAGAGCTGCCTCTTTTCTGAAGGAGAAAGGGCTTGTGTTAGGATTAGGCATCTCTGTATCCCAATGTGAATACTTGACTAACCTTCTGAAAAAAAAACTATGAATTTATCTGGGTCCTCAGAAAAGCTCCCTATATTTTCCTAATTGGTAAAAGTGAATATAGATCCAAGCTGCCCAAATTGACCCCTTACATCTCTTGAAGAAGACAAATTTTGATGTTGGGGTCAGATTACATGGACCTTGTTTTGTCTTAAGAGTAGAAGGTTTGGAGTGGAGGGGTAAAATTCCTGTTCCTTCTTAGTTTTGGAGGCATCATTAATTGGAGGTAAGTTTTCTCCATGACTCCTAGTTAGTACTTTTGACAAAGACCTCTATGGTCTCTCACATAAAAGAAAATTTGAATGTAGGGAACATACTGCCTTTTTCCTGCCTTTCAACAGAGTAGATTTGGTTGGAGGATGGAAATCATTCCTCTTTACTATCTAAGATGTCCGGCAGCCATGTCTGACAGAAAAGCACAACAGGCTCTTTTTTCAGGTTAGTAAGTTTAAACATTCTCCATTTCTTGAGGATGCATTTGTGGGGACTTATTTGAGGGATGAAATGGAAGGTTCCTATCTGAAACAGAGGATACTGCAGGCTCCTAGTCCATAATTACATTAGTCCCTGGATTTAGGCCAAGGAGACCTCTTCTTTTATAGAGCCTAGGGAACCTGGATAGTCTTCTGCAGTTCCTGTCTGGGCAGGGCCCAATCAATGGGTAGTGCCTGGCCAGTGCCAATGCAACGTGCCTGGCTGGGAGAATTCTCCCTGTCAGTTCTGAAGGGGTTGCTAAAGGGATACAGGGTGCATGAACCAATGGCTGAACTTCCTGAGATACAATTTCCCTCTTCTACTTAGACAAATGGATGGCCATTATGAATCTATGAGCACTTTTTTGTTAGAATGAACACTGCTAAAAAGTTCCCTTCTTTGACTAACAGGATATAAAACCAAAATCATTTCCCAACATTAGTCTTAAACAAGCAAAGGTTGGATATCCCTCTCACAAGACCCTCATTCATATGCTTGCCTGGCTGTGCCTCGGCAAAGCTAATTGGGTATGACTTGACCGTAGTGGAACTCATCTGTGTCATGACTCAAACAATTGGATTTTAAACCTGATGCCTATATAGATCATATGTCATCACTATGGAACACATATTAAACCCACTTGAACCACGTGGTTATGAAAAGATCTTAAATATCTCACCATGAGTCTACAAATTTGAATCCTGAAGTGTTACAAGTAACCTGCCTCAGACATTCACATAGAATTTAAAATATTCTGAAAGTACTCTTTGCTCCCTGGCCCCCTTAAAGAGGTGAACAGAGATAGACCACAGAGTTTCTTTCACCTTAGTTGGTGGAATCTATCTCTCATGACCTGATCTTTTGGCTGGTTTACCAAATGCTGTATGTTTTTTATGTCTAGGGTCTTATGTTCTGGAGTCAAAGATTGAGACCAGAACAATGTACAGGATTAAGGCAGAACTTTTAAGGAGAAGAGAAAGAATGGAACTCATTGATATGGAGTCTATGAGGGGCAAGGGAACTGTCACATGGCTGGCAAGGTCAGAGAGATATGTAAACTTGGGTGATTTCAGGAGAGTCCTTTTTCTCATTGAAAAGTTCTAGTTTCTATGAACCTGACTATTTTGTTATGAGGCCCAGCTCTGCAGGCAGGCCAAACTCATGGCCAGATCTAGTGACTGAATTAAGGATTTTAGTTCCTTTGTATCTGAAGAACTCCTCTTCACCTCTATTTGGGGAGTTCCTATCCATATCTATATATAAACAAATGTTTGGGGGATGTTGGGAATTTAACTCAGTAGGGGTTGTTACCAGCTTCTGTATAGTGAGATCTTGAAGACTTTTCTAACTGCCTTTCTTCTCGGCCCTGCTCTGTTACCTAACAAATTTCTCTTTTTCTCTCTCAGAATCTATCATTGCACAAGTGAAGCCTATTGGCTTCTTATATCTCATCTGTCTCAGAAGGCTCTTAATGAAAGAAATAAATGACAATTAAGCCAGTAAACAAGGTGAAAATAATAGTAGAGAGTAATAAAACTTGAAATTAAGTGGAGAGATCAAGTTAACAGGAAAGAAAGAAAGAAAGAAAGAAAGAAAGAAAGAAAGAAAGAAAGAAAGAAAGAAAGAGAAAAGAAGAAAAAGAAAGAAAGGCAGAAAGAAGAAAGACAGACAGAAAAGAAAAAGAAGAAGAAAGAAAGAAAGAGAAAGAAAGAGAAGAAGAAAGAAAGAAAGAAAGAAAGAAAGAAGAAAGAAGAAAGAAAGAAAGAAAGAAGAAAAAGAAAGAAAGAAGAAAGAAAGAAAGAAGAAAGAAAGAGAGAAAGAGAAGTCTTCATTTCAGTCTCAGGAATGAGGAGTCCCCACTCTCACCTCCACATACACACACAATGATTGCCAAAGTGACTAAGAATTAAGCATGGGAAGTTCACCAGTGGAGGTTTTGGCCAACTTAGAACTGGGTTGGAGAAATGAAACCTTTGTATTCATCATTTGGTACTTTGTGGCATCTCTAGACAGTGTGAAACTGCTGGGGCTGGTTGATTACATATTCTTTAGATATGCACAGAGATAGACCCCAGTTTCTCTCTTCTGGTGTTGGGACTGACTCTAGATATACATATTGTATTCTTCTATTCTGCTGCTAAAGACTTTCTGAGGTCATTTGCTGCTTTTGTCAGGAATTTGGAAGAACTAGAATTGTTCCAGACATGCAAAACATTCATTTTTCAGAGTACTAATAAGCAGAAATACCAATTCTTAAATATCCTGATGCATTTTATTAATTTCATTTATTTATGTATTTTAGCATATTTATTCTTTCATATTATTGTTTATTACCAAATCAATTCAGTGACAATGAGGATGAAACACCTGGGAAAACACAAATGATATATTGATGCTAGCATCCTCATTTTTTATAAAATGTGCACATATTTATAAATCTTTTTTTAATATGTTTTATGTGTTTGCCTGTTTTGTTCCTACTTAATTCTTTGATAATAGAGTTCTTTTTAAACATTTAAAGAGAACATTGATCTTTTTTCACTTCTGCATGACTATGTCCAATATCAAGTGACTGCACTTTTCCCCAACTGCTTTGATAAATAACAACAGCTATGAGACAGCTATGACCACAGGAATAGGAGGTGCATTTCATCAGGATTTCATTTTTTTTGTTGAAAAAGAAACAATTTCCTTGACATTCACTTTTACTCTTTTCTTAAGAGTAAATTTTATACAGTAGGACAACAGCAGTCAAATTTGATGGTAAGGCAAGAAATGTCCACATATATTAATTATAAAACTCAATTAAGATGAATGAGATGTTGCATTTTTGGCTGAAGTGTTTAATATTACAATCATTTCCAACAATAATTCAGACTTACTTGAAGAGTGAAAAATGAATTCCTTTTTGAGGAAGTAAATTCCTAGAAAGAAAATTCACTCACTGAACTGCATAGGCTGATTCCACTGATGGGAATTTCTTTTTTTTTAATTTTTTTATTATTTATTCAATTGTGTGTGTGTATGTGTGTGCATGCATGTATGTGTGTGTGTGTAGAACCACGGACGAATTCGGGAACCACCATGGACAGCCTCCACCTCCTCCTTGTTTACTCTGCCCAGGATTCACAGGCTCCATCCTACCAGGACCAGAAACGCAGGCCGCCCCGCTTCTGCCCAGAGTCTATACGTGGGGTCTAGGATCCGAACTCAGGACCTTCCGCCTGCAAGGCAGAGGCTTAACCCCTGAGCCACCTCTCCGGCCCCTCTTTTTCTTTTTTTAAAATACATTTTTTATTATTATTTCAGCTCATACAAACTTAATAGGTACACCAGTTCCCTCCTTCCCTCCTCCTACCCCCGAACTCCCTGCTCCCCCTCCCCTCACCCCTCCTGCCCCATCCCCCCTGTGCCTCCCGCCCCAATTCCCAGAGTCCTTTCTTGTGCATACCTGACTCTCCTCTGGGCCCTCCTCTCCGATGACATACAAGGACCCAGTGGCATTTCCCTGAACCCTTTCCTGTGTTCCCCTTAAGCATAGGAACACTACTGTGGCTGTCAATCCCTTGCCTCCAAGGATCTTGGTGCCTTTAGCAGATGCTAGACTTTGTGAGGTCAATAGTATGTTGGACATTGCGCTGGGCATGCAATGTCCAATTATGATTGCTTTGGCCCTAACTTGTGTGGAGTATCTTGCATATCATTGCTCCTCCCATCCTTGTGGTCTTACAATCTTACCGCCCCCTCTTCTGCAAATGTCCCTGAGCTTCAGGATGGGGAGAGATTAGGCTGGCCTAGTTCTAGGTGGTTGATATAGAGTCTCTGAAGTTCTGGATAGTGGTTTGTTGATTTTCTTTTGCAGTTTTGTTGCTCCTGCAATGCCCTTCACTCCATCGTGATGGGCACTGTATGTCACCCCCTGGCCAGAGACAAAAAGCTGTTAAACTGGAGTCTTATTATAAGAGCACATTCAAGGGTAGATGTAATACTTATACCCAAAAGTGGAATCACAGGGTCATATGGCATTGGCAATGGGGAGGGTCAATCACCCATCTGCAAAATGGTTACTTTTTAATCTGCCGGACTATATGCCCTCCCCTTCTGGTGAGTTCATACCCCCTTAGTTGTAGAAACAAGGAGAGAAGTGACCATGTTACAGTAGAGAAAATAGGCCTCCATCAAGGACTGCAGAAAGTAATGTGACACCTGGTTAGTTCACAGACATTCGTTCCTGATTGGAATTTCAATGACTGTGGAGAAGATGGGAATGCTACAAACTTAGAGCCTAAATGTACATTTATCTAGGTGATCTTTACATCCTTGCCCTTCCTCTGTGGTCTGTCCTAGCATTCAGTGACTAATACATTAACATAAATAGCCCCCACCAACCAAGGCCTATTATTTTCCTATCATCTAGTACTACATGTAGGCTAATATTCATAACTTACTGATGATGGCAAAATTCAAAAAAATAAAATTTCACTTGTTCATTTGTACCATCTTAATAGTAACATTTATAATACCAATCCCCCAGAAAGTTCTTCAGTATTTTTGAGTTTCCTGTGATTCAGTTGGTTTTTGATGACATAATTTACTTTACTACTTTTACTCTCCAAGTGACTGCCAAAGGACTCCTTAGAAAAGGCCCATCCCATCTGTTAATAAAATAGATACCAAGTATTTTAGTGTAAACCTTGGTACTATTTAAAATTACATATGATGCTCTAACTCATAAAATATTTTGAATTTCACAGAAAGCTTCATTAAAAAGACTAAGTGTGAGGGAAATAGTAATTTGGCCCGTCTTTAACAGGAAATGAATTTGACATACCTGTGACTTTTAGTGTCATCATTCTGTTCTTATTTTCAGCTTCTATGGCTGTGTGAATGCTTGCATTTGTACATGCAGGAACATCACCTTGGAGTACTTCCTCAAATGTCCTCTGCTTTGCTTTGGTTTTGGAGACAAGGTCTTTTTTTGTTATAATTTTTGTATTATTCAAATGTGCATGTGTGTGCGTCTGTGTGTGTGTGTGTGTGTGTGTGTATGTAGAACCACGGACGAATTCGGGAACCACCATGGACAGCCTCCACCTCCTCCTTGTTACTCTGCCCCAGGATTCACAGGCTCCATCCTACCAGGACCAGAAACGCAGGCCGCCCCGCCGCCCCGCTTCTGCCCAGAGTCTATACGTGGGGTCTAGGATCCGAACTCAGGACCTTCTGCCTGCAAGGCAGAGACTTAATCCCTGAGCCACCTCTCCAGCCCCGAGACAAGGTCTTTTATTGGCCTTCAGCTGACCATATATCTGGGCTGGATGACCAGTGAGCTCCAGGGAATCCTCCTTGTCTATGTTCCTATGTTAAAATTAAATTAAAAGAATTAAAGCACAGCTCCATTCCTAGCATATGTGGGTCTAGGTCCTCACCCTTATGTGACAAGCAATAATGTTAAAATCAAAAGAACTAAAAGCACAATTCCATTCCTAACATATGTGGGTCTAGGTCCTCATCCTTATGTGGCAAACAATTTACAAACTGAGCCATTTCTTACTGTTGTGGACAGTTTCTATATATATAGGCAGGAATGACCTCTGGATTGTGTATAAAATCTGTACTATTCTCACGTTCTATATCAACAAGAATAAAAGAAGGTTTTTAATGTGACTGTTTATTGAGAGATGAGGGAAATAAAGGGTACACTTCATCATGAAGTAATTGGGAGAATTGACTTCGATAAGATTTATAAACAAAACTTAAGGTGAAAACTTTAATCAGGCTGGCAGTTTGGTATGCTGCACTTAGTAGAACCTGTTTACAGAAGTGTCACTTTCTCAGCCACTAGGGGTCACAATTATACAGCGCACTCACAGAACACAAAGACTGGTAGGGCAAAAAAAGAAGTGCCAGAAATTACAATTTGGAAATGGTTTTGAGTATTGTGTGCAGATAGTACACTGAAAAAGCATTTACCATATGCCTGCCAGGTCTAATTACATGTTAGAGGGTAAGAAGATACAATGGGAGCACAGACTTGCTCCAGCATATTTTTTTAGTCTTATTTTTCTCCATTTTCACGTAAGATATCACTTAGAACTAGATTTGAAAGAGTTCTTCCCTCCTCCTCCAGGGGTCAGATTTCTGACAGCCATCATGGCAGGATAATTTAACATTAAAGAACTTAGTCTTCTGAGGAAAATAGGATTAAGGAAGGCAATGTATGGCTAACCTGCAGATGGCTTTCTAAGGTGCATCTATTACTCCAAAAGCAAAGCAGTGAAACAGCACTCTGTGTGTGTGTGTGTGTGTGTGTGTGTGTGTGTGTGTGTACATAACAATGAGGACTATCAACACATATCTGCATGTGTACCTTGAAATAAAATGGATAAATTTTTACAAAATTTTGACTGTTACCACTTTGCTCTTTAGAAACTTTCTGGGAGCTGGGGAGATATCTCAGGGCTTAAAGCCTTTCCTCACAAGCAAAAGGACCTGAGTTCACATCCCCAGATCCCACGTGAAATTTCCTGGCAGAGAATCGAAAATGTCAAGTAGAATGTCTGCAATCTGTAATTTCAGTCCTAGAAAGTGGAGCCTGGGAAACCCCAAACTGAAACAGTAAGGAGGAAAAACAATCCATGATGATTCCCAATGCCACCCTTGGGCCTCTATATGCACACACATTCAAATGGTCTCTTACACACACACACACACACACACACACATACACACACACACACACCCCACATCAAAAAATAAATAAATGAAACTTCTTAAGATTATCCCACTATTACTGCATAATTATCAACTCCTTAAAGGGCCCTGTAATTATAATTATGTGTGTACATAATACCTATTTATAATGTTACTCATACATGCCTGTGTTTTATCTCAATGTCTTGCGCGCACACCTGTGGAGGTCCAAGGGGACATCAGGAATCACCTGGATTCTCTACCTCCTTATTGAAGCAATGCTTTCTGAAATACATACCATTGCACTTCTGCACCTAAGGACTTCAGAAGATGCAGAGAGTGCAGAATGGGGAGAAAGAATTAACACTGTCATACCAGGACTCTGCGGTGGGTTGGTGATGATACCCCATGTCCCACAAGCCCTGGAAAGAGTAAGTGCCTACAATCTACTTACTGTCCAGGGGAGTAGATGACTGATTTTTAGATCAGCTTTTCTATGGTTCTGCATGTTTCAAAGTAGACATGCCCAACATGATATGTGTGACACTTCTCCCTCCCTTTTCCTCCACTGGTACCAGAGTCTTCCTGTCTCAAACTGAAAGTACTTAAGATTCTCCTTCTTTGATGAGAATTTCATAATGTCATTACTGGTGTGATAGACAGCAGATATGATTTGTGGGTTACTAATTAAAAGTTTGATTGGTCTCTGCTACTGAGTTCTGCAAGTGATTTAACCTTTCTGGACCTCACTCTAAAAATCTGAAAAGTAGGCATGATGCAAAGGGTGGCTGTTAGGATTAAGTGAAAAAAAATGTGTGTAAAATTAGTCACACAATGCTGCCATTACTTTAGAAGGAAATAACATTTGGTCCTGTTACTGCCCAGATTGTGGATCACACACATTCCATCCTCCTCGGATCACTTTCCACACCAACCAGGTTCTTCATGCTCCTCTATGTGCCTAGTCCTTACCAGGCCAGCTCAGTGCTTGCCCACTTACAGCATAACCCCAGATCCCTTCTCAAAGGGTAACTGGCTAATTTCCTCTAGTCTAATGCATTGCCTCCTTTTGTCCACTAGATGTCACCAGAGAACGAAACCAGTCAACCAGCTGGGCTCGAAACATCCCAGAGGCCTGTTAATGGGAGGTGGGCCTCCTGATGAAGTTTCCCAGACTTTCTTCTGCAAGGATAATTTGGAAGTTTTGTGTGACTCCTGCCCTAAATCACATTGAATAGACTATCTTAGCCTATAAATCAGGTTGCAGCCCCACATGGATGCTCCAGTCCCGTTGCTTCTTCTTCCTTATCCTTCAGGCACTTGAATGCAGAGGCTTTTTTTTTTTTTTTTTAAGTTTAAGTATACCCCCCCATACATTTTCAAAAGGCTCTTTAAATTCTCTTAAATCTCTTAAACACATTTTCGGGTTGGAGAGATGGATCAGGGGTTAAGCAGAAAGTCTTGAGTTGGAATCCCAGGTCCCAAGTAATGCCAAGCAGAAATGGCAGCGACCTGCACTTCTAGCCCTGGCCTGCAGATCTGAGGATTCCCAGAGCGAAGCAAGAAGGAGATAAGAAGCAATTAGGATGATTCTCAAAATCACCACTGGTCCTCCACAGGGACACATAGTGTCCTCTGATACATGCACACACACACACAAATGGATTTAAATTTTAAAAAAAAGGAATGACAGAGGAAGAAAGGACCATAACTGTCACTGAAGCAGCAACTAAAAAACCGCAAAAACCTTAGAGTGAGCGCAGGCGATATTTGATGACTGCCACCCCTGGTGCAGTCAAGGGCAAAATATCCAACTCTACAGCAAGGACTACTGTGGATCTGATACATCCCATTGCAATTTCCAAGTTAAGACAGCCTTGGCTGCAGCAGGACAGCTTTCCTATGGGAAAGGTCACTGTCACAACAGCTTTGGATACAAAGCTCACTGGACCCTAGCTATAGCAACTAGAGCACACAGAAACTCTTAGGTGTGGCATAGCATCCTGCTTGAATATGACAGATCCTCTGGCAGCATCCCTCCCCAGCCCTCCAGATCTTATTGAGAGCATCCACATCTGGTAGAAGCTATGTTTGTTGTTCTTTCTCATCTCCAGGTGTGATCTCTCCTTCCCTTCTACCCCTTCCCCTTTTTAATCTCTGTTTTGCATGTTGTTTGCATGTAGGCCCCACCTGTGTCAGGAAAAAAAAAAAAAAAAAAAAAAGAAAAGAAAAGAATGTGCTTAACCCTGAGAGAGTCAGTCTAGTCTGATGGCTCTGGGAAGGAAGAGAAATAAAACTTTCTGGCCTTCAGGACTCGCTGAACACCTGGCAGAGACTGGTTGCTCCTGAGATCTAGCCCCAGGCAAGGAAACTCTCTACCTAGATCCACCATTGCAGCAGCTCCACATTGGGAAACCTGTGGCTACAGACAGGATTCTACTCCTGCAGGCTTACCATTGTGCCTGCTCCCCAACACCAACTGTTTTGAACTTCTCTCAGCTGGCACCGTGAGCTCAAGCTGAAGATCATAGGTTGAGCTGTGAACCTTTTGAGCTTGCACATGTCCCAGAGCTTTGGTACACTGGTGAGCTCTAGGGTGACATCCATAGCTACCAGGAGTTCAAATCCCTCTGTTCCATGTCATTTTCATGTGTCAGCCTGCTTCCTGCAGTGACTTGTTTTCCTCTTTGCCCTGTTCTTCCAGGGTCATCCTGTGCTAATAAGGCTCTTCACCTTTGTGTGTCTACCTACTTCATTCTTAGAGAGGGTGACATTGGACGATTAAAGAACCCACCATCTCAGGAACATGATTGGAGAGTAAAATATACACAGGAGGGCATGATTAGCAAAGCACCAGAGAACTCCAAGAAAAAAAGGATTAAATGGTGTTTAATAAGGTTCAATTTCAATGACTATAAAATGGGGGAATCATCATAGATCTATTGCATAAGGTAAAATTTAAAGGAAAAAGTTATTCCTTATGTCATAGTTTGAATGTAAAATGTTCCCCACAGCCTCCTATGTTTGAATCATTGTTGATGTTAGGGAGATTGTAGCAATTAGAGGTAGAGCCTTGCCGGAGGAAGGCATGTGCAGAGGGTAGGCATTGAGATTGTTTAGCCCCACCTGCTTCCGATAGCCTTCAGTTCTTGCAGTCTGCAGCTAGCTCTCATAGCCTCCATGTCATTTGCGGTGACCTGAGCTGCTCCAGTTTCTGCCAGCCTGCCATGCCTTTTCCACCACAGTGGAATGTATCTCCCCTCTGGAACTGTAAACCAAATAAATCTTCCTTCTCTCCCTTCTAAATTGCTGGAGTTTGAGTGTTGTCTTGCAGCAGCAGAGAGGGCAACTGTAATACCTTACAAAATACTTGTAACAACATCTTACTTAGAGTACATGGCTACCTTTCATTGTTAGATTATGGTAATACTCCAATTATCTTATTTTTACTGGTTACGCCAGGGCCTTCCAAACAGTGTTTTAGGAGGCTGCTCCTTTCCTGGCTTTCAGTCTCCTCAGTCTCCAGGGTCCTCCTTACTGTATTCCATCTGGCACACCATGGGGCCTGAGACATCCTCCTATAAGAAGTTTTCATTGATAATCTCTTAGTTTAAAATCCATGAATGGCAAAGAGGATGGTGATGAACATGTAGAGCAGTGTCTGAAATAGGCAAACCATGAGCTACTGGGTGTTGAGTTGGGTTAGGTACTAATCAGGCCACACCTACCCTCGTGTCTGCTGTAAAAGAAATGATAGACCCCCTACTAAGGACTTGTCTGGGAGACTGTAATCCTCTAACAGGCTGTCCAAGTATCTGGACTTTAAGTCTATTGTATTCCAAGTCATGGGAAGGCAGGGATACTGGTGGTACATCCCCTTTTACTTGGATGTGCCCCTCTTCCCACTTTCCCCACATTCTCTAAGTCACAATTTGGCAAGATTCTTTCTTTTACACCTCACAATGCAAGAATCCCCCCCCCCCCAGTCTCAGATTCAGAGACTGCCTAAATACAGGCAATTACTATGGGCTACTCCTTGGCCAACTGAATCCTCTACTTTCTCTAAAACCTATAGGTAGTTATTCCCACTCTGCTTCTTGGACTTGAATTTCCCTAAGCCCACCATTTATTGCATCTGTGATGTTGGGGCTTGAATTCTTATCAAATTCCCCCCGTGTCTTTGTGGTGTCAATAGCTCTTTTAATGAATCTCTTAGTATAATCTGCCTCAGTGTCCCCATTGAACCCATAACCTAAGGACCCTACACTGGGAGAGCAGCCTGTCAGCTCTTGGAATGTATTAGAGTAAGAGAAATTTTTAGCACCAACAATAAGCTAAGGCCTTCCATTCTCTCCATGACTTCTCTCTTCTTGCCAACAGCACAAGCCAATGCATCCTACAGGAACTTCCCATACTGACCAGAGTATTTCGAGTATGTGCTGCCTCACTCCACTACTCTGTCATAAAGCACTGCATTTTGTCTTGACAATTGTCATTTCCAGAATTATAAGAAGTGTAAAATGCTTAAAGTTTTAAAATGCTTCATTTTAAAGAGAATATAAATCTTCACCTCGGCAGGAGAGGGAACTTGTTCATACCCACAAGGTTATCAAGTTTTATTTCTTTCCAAGACTCTAGGTTCTTTGAAGGCGGGGAACCATGATATCTTCTCCATTAGCATTTTTAGCTACATAGCATCTCATATGACAGGAGGCCTCAGAGCAGCGCCTTATTTCAAGTTGTCCTAAGACAGGATCCATTTTATGTCTAATATCAAACACCAACTGTTGCTGTATCTTGAGCAACCACATCTGCGGAAGACAGGTTAACACACAGGCCTGAAGCAGCCTGAGCACTTTCTAAGCTACCCTCATCTTCACTCATGCTCTCTGTAAGCCATTCCATCTTTTTTACTTTTCAAGCTCTTTAAATACATCTCTAGGAATGAGATGATAGATTTCAACAATTCCTATTCCTTTAGTCTTTCCTGCCACTTCATATTACTAGAATGTACTCGGAGTACGTGCCTGGCCCAATGGGGAGAGGGTGGGAGGCAATACTACGGTTACATTATTCCAGCACTCTGTATCAGCAGTGTTCTCCAGTGTCCACATCTGGCAATTCTGCCTGACTCGTGCAGTCTATAGGCTTCTATATTCCTGTCTCTGTACCCCTGTATAAGTGCTGTGCTAGTTCTCTTCCTTTCTACCTGATCAAACCTTCTGCATCCTGACATCCTGCCCAACTTTTTAAACCCCTTCATGAAGATTCCCCTGATTTCTCTATGAGCATCTGACATGTAAGAAGGGCTACTGTTAGTATTGCATAACTATTGTATAGTTAGTATTGTATCATAAGATGTTCTTGGTCAAATTGACAATCCTCTCATGGACAGGGTGCTTTAGGGGTCTAAATTTCCCCTGGTCCTCGAGAACTTCAATCTCCTGGTTTTAATTTACTAACTTACCCTTATATTCAGCATCCCACAATATAACATGTTTAGATGTTCTCTCATTTCTTCAAGTGCTTTCATTGCCTCTTAATTGTAAGTACTAGAAGGCTAAGACCATACCCTAGATTTCTCCTGAAACCATACATAGCAAAATAAATAGTCACAATGGAAGAACCATTTCTCTTTGATCACTGGTGATGAGTTAGGCCCATGAAGTGAGACAGGTTTTAAATAAACATGTCTTTTAATCCTCTCAGTAACCTCCAAGACAGGTCCTGTAGTTATTCATCATTCACAAATGAGAAAACAGACATTAACAGAGGCAAGTTTACTTGCCTGCACCTAGAACTGAACCATTTAAGAGCAGTTGGACTCCAGAACCCACTCTGAATCATGACCCCATTGTTTCTCAATTATGTGATAAGAACACAGTACCTGTGTCCAAATCATGTGTGGTCCTGAAATAACGTCTGCTTCTAATCAGAAACTCTAGTAATTTGACTTCATTATTAGAGATTAGACTACAGCTTTAGAACCAGTGTACTATATTTAACACATATGTGTTAGCACAGGCTCATGCTTGACCATGTATTTCTACGCATATATGTTAGCAAAAATTTACTTACAATACATGATATTTTATAGCTGAGTAGTTCTTAGGGATCTTCAGGAAAAATATTTCCATAGTTTGCTTTTTTTCAGACAATTCATCACATCACAAAATACATAATGAATTCCATATTTCTGCTTCTATAGAAAAAAACAGGTATGGAAATGTATCTTGTTGGATCTTGGCATGGTAAGGTGGCATGGTAAGGTGGATGCCCATAACTACTTTTCTACCTCCTCCCCCTCCTGTCTCCAAGTTTGTCTTGTCTTGTTGACATAAGCAAATTTCAAAAGAAGGCATAGATGCAAAGGAGGTACAGGTATACAGACCATTCTTTAATCCATTTTAATCTGTGTGGATTTGAATAAAGTACTTAATCTGTCATAAATCAATCCTTCGATCTGCAAAAATGGGATGATAATAATAGTTCTCACTTCATGATATTGTTATGAAGACAAAATGTGTCAGTAAACTTAAAAATCCTGGATTGAAGGTCTTGGAACAAAAACTTGGAAAGTATTATTATAATGGTAGTAGTCATGGGAAAAGTAGTTCACCAGGTTTTGAGCTTAGCATTCAGATCCTGTTTCCAGCTGTTTTGCAAATAGATCTTTAGGTGGAGGATCTTAGAGAGTTTGCCAGTATGGCATGGGAAAATACCTGCTTTGGATCTGAACCTAGAATGAAAAAATAAAATGAATATATTTTCTTGGCATTTCCTCATCTGTAATACTTATTTGATGCATTATTACTTGATTTATGAGCTGTAGCTTCATTGTGAAAGCATTTGGTGTTCCAATTCCCTGGCCTTGGCAGATATTGCCAGGTGTGAGATAAGGTGAAGAGATGCGTGTGGGAATTAGATATCAAGTAAGAGTACATGTATATGCTCAAAATGCCAAAAACATTTAGGCTCATATAATTTGAAATTCAGAATTTGGAGATTTTAATAAGTAGTACAGTATATTGTATAATATCCTGGTAAGTATACTACACGTTAGTATTTCTCTAGCAAAACAATAAACCTATAAATAGTTTAAATGAAAAACACAAAACCTTCATACTGGTCCAGGACAACTTTCACTATCTAATGAGCTTGGTGACTTACTAAAATCTATTAAACTTATTAAAATTTGGGATTATTGGAGGTACATCTCATAGCCCATTATTTAGTTGATCAAGAATGTGAGCATCCTGGAGTAGTGACAGGCACCTATAAACTCAACACTCAGGAAGCAAAGGCTGATGGGAAAGGGAGTTTAAGGCCAGTCTGGGCTACACAGCAAAGCAGAAGGAAAGAACAAAAGAAAGAATAAGAAAAAGAATGAGGGAAAGGAAAGAAAAAAAGAATAAAAGAAAGGAGAAAGAAAGGAGGAAGGGAGGGCAGAAAGGCAAAAGAAAAAGAAAGAATGAGACCTAAATTAGTTGAATCCTATTAAAGAGATTATATTTCATCCTGGTTGTGGGTTACAGACCCATTTTTCACATCTCGCCAGCCACACATTGTACACATTCTCAACCTTAATGCCCTCAAAATACACATGATTTTGAGATGGACAATGAGACAAAGTTATACCTGCTATAGATGCAGAGAACCTGGCACTAAGATTTTGCATATACCAGAGTCACATGTTGACTATGAGAAGCATCAGAAAGCAAAGGACCCTTAGAAGACAGCAATTCTGATGTGCTCTTTTAAGAATCCAAGTTCAAATACCAGAAGAAATTATACTCTAAAATAAGTAAAGGACATATGTCAACTATAGCATCAGGAAGTAGGACTCTTCTTTCCTTTTCTTTTTCCAATCCTGCTGGGGCTCTAAACTATGATTATGTTGCTTTGCTTCATGGTGTTCCACAGATTCAACTGGAGTTTACTCACCCATTTGGAAGTGAATACAATTTAGCTATAGCAAATAAATTACCCAGGAGAAGATGCTGTCATAGTTGGTACAGGTGTCAACTTGACAGTTGAGGATTTGAGCTCTGGGCAAATTTGTAGAGAATTGGTCGTTGAGTCAGGCCTAGAGAAAACCTGCAGGAGATTGTCTAGCTGATGGGGAAGGCCCAGCCCATGGTGGGTGGGATTAGGTCCTGGAATAAAATACAGATAGCTGGTTAAGAGAGTGGCATCCTTGTGTATACTTGGCCAGACATGCTGGTCTGGCAAGTAAGGATCGTCCCTCTCTCAGCAAGTCTCATGGAAGAGATGTCCTACCAACTATAAATACCACCAGGGAGATTGTGCTACTTACTACTACTACTACTACAGGTTCTCAATTTCTCCCAGGTTCAAATCACTATGGTGGATAACACCATGGAAAACTAGCATACTTTTCCTAAAACACTCTACCCTGTTTCAGTCTAGACAAGTCCAAATGTCTATCAAAAGTTGTTCAAGGAGGTTGAAGTATTCTTAGACAACATGATAAATTAAGAAAGACTTCATCAGTTTGGTATGTTTAAGTTCTAATATCATCTCTCCTATTTACTAACTTGTGTGACATGGAAAAAATAACCTCTCTAAACATGTGTTCCTAACTGTACACTTTTTTTTCTGGGAGTGCCAGTAGGAATGGGGAAGAAGGAAGATAGATGAGAAAGAAAATAAAATGTGACAATAAAATGAGACATAATGAAGTCAGGAGTGAAGATAAGATAGAAATCTCACATGAATAATACAGACTAAGCAATGTTAAGCAAACACCATAAGGGCTTGGAGCGCGCACAACTGCTGGAGGTCCAAGGGTGACATCAGGAATCATCCTGGATTTTCTACCTCCTTATTGAAGCAATGCTTTCTGAAATACATACCATTGCACTTCTGCCACTAAGGACTTCAGAAGATGCAGAGAGTGCAGAATGGGGAAGAAAGAATTAACACTGTCATACCAGGACTCTGCGGTGGGTTGGTGATGATACCCATGTCCCACAAGCCCTGGAAAGAGTAAGTGCTACAATCTACTTACTGTCAGGGGAGTAGATGAATGATTTTTAGATCAGCTTTTCTATGGTCTGCATGTTTCAAAGTAGACATGCCCAACATGATATGTGTGACACTTCTCCCTCCCTTTTCCTCCACTGTACCAGAGTCTTCCTGTCTCAAACTGAAAGTACTTAAGATTCTCCTTCTTTGATGAGAATTTCATAATGTCATTACTGGTGTGATAGACAGCAGATATGATTTGTGGGTTACTAATTAAAAGTTTGATTGGTCTCTGCTACTGAGTTCTGCAAGTGATTTAACCTTCTGGACCTCACTCTAAAAAATCTGAAAGTAGGCATGATGCAAAGGGGGCGTTTAGGATTAAGTGAAAAAAAAATGTGTGTAAAATTAGTCACACAATGCTGCCATTACTTTTGAAGGAAATAACATTTGGTCCTGTTACTGCCCAGATTGTGGATCACCACAATTCCATCCTCCTCGGATCACTTTCACACCAACCAGGTTCTTCATGCTCCTCTATGTGCCTAGTCCTTACCACGGCCAGCTCAGTGCTTGCCACTTACAGCATAACCCCAGATCCCTTCTCAAAGGGTAACTGGCTAATTTCCTCTAGTCTATGCATGCCTCCTTTTGTCCACTAGATGTCACCAGAGAACGAAACCAGTCAACCAGCTGGGCTCGAAACATCCAGAGGCCTGTTAATGGGAGGTGGGCTCCTGATGAAGTTTCCCAGACTTTCTTCTGCAAGGATAATTTGGAAGTTTTGTGTGACTCCTGCCCTAAATCACATTGGAATGACTATCTTAGCCTATAATCAGGTTGCAGCCCCACATGGATGCTCCAGTCCGTTGCTTCTTCTTCCTTATCCTTCGGCACTTGAATGCAGCGGCTTTTTTTTTTTTTTTTAGTTTAAGTTACCCCCCCATACATTTTCAAAAGGCTCTTTTAAATTCTCTTAAATCTCTTAAACACATTTTCGGGTTGGAGAGATGGATCAGGGGTTAGCAGAAAGTCTTGAGTTGGAATCCCAGGTCCCAAGTAATGCCAAGCAGAAATGGCAGCGACCTGCACTTCTAGCCCTGGCCTGCAGATCTGAGGATTCCCAGAGCGAAGCAAGAAGAGATAAGAAGCAATTAGGATGATTCTCAAATCACCACTGGTCCTCCACGGGACACATAGTGTCCTCTGATAATGCACACACACACACACAAGGATTAATTTTAAAAAAAGGATGACAGGGAAGAAAGGACCATAACTGTCTCGAAAGCAGCAACTAAAAAACCGCAAAAACCTTAGAGTGAGCGCAGGCGATATTTGATGACTGCCACCCTGGTGCAGTCAAGGGCCAAAATATCCAACTCTACAGCAGGACTACTGTGGATCTGATACATCCCATTGCAATTCCAAGTTTAGACAGCCTTGGCTGCAGCAGGACAGCTTTCCTATGGGAAAGGTCACTGTCACAACAGCTTTGGATACAAAGCTCACTGGACCCTCTATCCTAGAGCACCACAGAACTCTTAGGTGTGGCCATAGCTCCTGCTTGAATATGACAGATCCTCTGGCAGCATCCCTCCCCAGCCCTCCAGATCTTATTGAGAGCATCCACATCTGGTAGAAGCTATGTTTGTTGTTCTTTCTCATCTCCAGGTGTGATCTCTCCTCCCTTTACCCCCTTCCCCTTTTTATCTCTGTTTTGCATGTTGTTTGCACTGTAGGCCCCACCTGTGTCAGAAAAAAAAAAAAAAAGAAAAGAAAGAATGTGCTTAACCTGAGAGAGTCAGTCTAGTCTGATGCTCTGGGAAGAAGAGAAATAAACTTTCTGGCCTTCAGGACTCGCTGAACACCTGCAGGAGATGGTTGCTCCTGAGATCTGCCCCAGGCAAGAAACTCTCTACCTAGATCCACCATTGCAGCAGCTCCACTTGGAAACCTGTGGCTACAGACAGGATTCTACTCCTGCAGGCTTACCATTGTGCCTGCTCCCCAACACCAACTGTTTTGAACTTCTCTCAGCTGGCACCGTGAGCTCAAGCTGAAGATCATAGGTTGAGCTGTGAACCTTTTGAGCTTGCACATGTCCCAGAGCTTTGGTACACTGGTGAGCTCTAGGGTGACATCCATAGCTACCAGGAGTTCAAATCCCTCTGTTCCATGTCATTTTCATGTGTCAGCCTGCTTCCTGCAGTGACTTGTTTTCCTCTTTGCCCTGTTCTTCCAGGGTCATCCTGTGCTAATAAAGGCTCTTCACCTTTGTGTGTCTACCTACTTCATTCTTAGAGAGGGTGACATTGGACGATTAAAGAACCCACCATCTCAGGAACATGATTGGAGTAAAATATTTACACAGGAGGCACATGATTAGCAAAGCACCAGAGAACTCCAAGAAAAAAGGATTAAATGGTGTTTAATAAGGTTCAATTTCAATGACTATAAAATGGGGGAATCATCATAGTATCTATTGCATAAGGTAATTTTAAAGGAAAAAGTTATTCCTTATGTCATAGTTTGAATGTAAATTGTTCCCCACAGCCTCATATGTTTGAATCATTAGTTGATGTTAGGGAAGATTGTAGCAACTTTAGAGGTAGAGCCTTGCCGGAGGAAGGCATGTTGCAGAGGGTAGGCATTGAGATTGTTTAGCCCCACCTGCTTCCGATAGCCTTCAGTTCTTGCAGTCTGCAGCTAGCTCTCATAGCCTCCATGTCATTTGCGGTGACCTGAGCTGCTCCAGTTTCTGCCAGCCTGCCATGCCTTTTCCACCACAGTGGAATGTACTCCCCTCTGGAACTGTAAACCAAATAAATCTTCTTCTCTCCCTTCTAATTGCTGGAGTTTGAGTGTTTGTCTTGCAGCAGCAGAGAGGGCAACTGTAATACCTTACAAATACTTGTAACAAACATCTTACTTAGAGTACATGGCTACCTTTCATTGTTGATATGGTAATACTCCCATTATCTTATTTTTACTGGTTACGCCAGGGCCTTCCAAACATGTGTTTAGGAGGCTGCTCCTTTCCTGGCTTTCAGTCTCCTCAGGTCTCCAGGGTCCTCCTTACTGTATTCCATCTGGCACACCATGGGGCCTGAGACATCCTCCTATAAGTTTTCATTGATAATCTCTTAGTTTAAAATCCATGAATGGCAAAGAGGATGGTGATGACATGTAGAGCAGTGTCTGAATAGGCAAACCATGAGCTACTGGGTGTTGAGTTGGGTTAGGTACTAATCAGGCCACACCTACCCTCGTGTCTGCTGTAAAAGAAATGATAGACCCCCTACTAAGGACTTGTCTGGGGACTGTATCTCTCTAACAGGCTGGTCCAGTTCTGGACTTTAAGTCTATTGTATTCCAAGTCATGGGAAGGCGGATACTGGTGGTACATTCCCTTTACTTGGATGTGCCCTCTTCCCACTTTCCCACATTCTCTAAGTCACAATTTGGCAAGATTCTTTCTTTTACACCTCACAATGCAAGAATCCCCCCCCCCCCAGTCTCAGATTCAGAGACTGCCTAAATACAGGCCATTACTATGGGCTACTCCTTGGCCAACTGAATCCTCTACTTTCTCTAAAACCTATAGGTAGTTATTCCCACTCTGCTTCTTGGACTTGAATTTCCCTAAGCCCACCATTTATTGCATCTGTGATGTTGGGGCTTGAATTCTTATCAAATTCCCCCCGTGTCTTTGTGGTGTCAATAGCTCTTTTAATGAATCTCTTAGTATAATCTGCCTCAGTGTCCCCATTGAACCCATAACCTAAGGACCCTACACTGGGAGAGCAGCCTGTCAGCTCTTGGAATGTATTAGAGTAAGAGAAATTTTTAGCACCAACAATAAAGCTAAGGCCTTCCATTCTCTCCCATGACTTCTCTCTTCTTGCCAACAGCACAAGCCAATGCATCCTACAGGAACTTCCCATACTGACCAGAGTATTTCGAGTATGTGCTGCCTCACTCCACTACTCTGTCATAAAGCACTGCATTTTGTCTTGACAATTGTCATTTCCAGAATTATAAGAAGTGTAAAATGCTTAAAGTTTTAAAATGCTTCATTTTAAAGAGAATATAAATCTTCACCTCGGC
This sequence comes from Typhlomys cinereus, assembly GCA_023101885.1. NCBI lineage: Eukaryota > Metazoa > Chordata > Mammalia > Rodentia > Platacanthomyidae > Typhlomys > Typhlomys cinereus. The sequence goes on along the minus strand of JALPQD010001104.1, from coordinate 76,225 downwards.
AGGAGAGGGAACTTGTTCATACCCACAAGGTTACAGTTTTATTTCTTTCCAAGACTCTAGGTTCTTTGAAGGCGGGGAACCATGATATCTTCTCCATTAGCATTTTTAGCTACATAGCATCTCATATGACAGGAGGCCTCAGAGCAGCGCCTTATTTCAAGTTGTCCTAAGACAGGATCCATTTTATGTCTAATATCAAACACCAACTTTTGCTGTATCTGAGCAACCACATCTGCGGAAGACAGGTTAACACAAAGGCCTGAAGCAGCCTGAGGCACTTTCAAGCTACCCTCATCTTCACTCATGCTCTCTGTAAGCCATTCCATCTTTTTTACTTTTCAAGCTCTTTAAATACATCTCTAGGAATGAGATGATAGATTTCAACAATTCCTATTCCTTTAGTCTTTCCTGCCACTTCACTATTTACTAGAATGTACTCGGAGTACGTGCCTGGCCCAATTCTGGGGAGAGGGTGGGAGGCAATACTACGGTTACATTATTCCAGCACTCTGTATCAGCAGTGTTCTCCAGTGTCCACATCTGGCAATTCTGCCTGACTCGTGCATCTCATAGGCTTCTATATTCCTGTCTCTACCCCTGTATAGTGCTGTGCTAGTTCTCTTCCTTTCTACCTGATCAACCTTCGCATCCTGACATCCTGCCCAACTTTTTAACCCCTTCATGAAGATTCCCCTGATTTCTCTATGAGCATCTGACATGTAAGAAGGGCTACTGTTAGTATTGATCAATCTATTGTATAGTTAGTATTGTATCATAAGATGTTCTTGGTCAAATTGACAATCCTCTCATGGACAGGGTGCTTTAGGGGTCTAAATTTCCCCTGGTCCTCGAGAACTTCCATCTCCTGGTTTTAATTTACTAACTTACCCTTATATTCAGCATCCCACAATATAACATGTTTAGATGTTCTCTCATTTCTTCAAGTGCTTTCATTGCCTCTTAATTGTAAGTACTAGAAGGCTAAGACCATACCCTAGATTTCTCCTGAAACCATACATAGCAAAATAAATAGTCACAATGGAAGAACCATTTCTCTTTGATCACTGGTGATGAGTTAGGCCCATGAAGTGAGACGGTTTTAATAAACATGTCTTTTATCTCTCTCAGTAACCTCCAAGACCGGTCCTGTAGTTATTCATCTTCCAAATGAGAAAACAGACTATAACAGAGGCAGTTTACTTGCCTGCACCCTAGAACTGAACCATTTAAGAGCCGTTGGACTCCCGAACCCATCTGAATCATGACCCATTGTTTCTCAATTATGTGATAGAACACCAGTACCTGTGTCCAAATCATGTGTGGTCCTGAAATAACGTCTGCTTCTAATCAGAAACTCTAGTAATTTGACTTCATTATTAGAGATTAGACTACAGCTTTAGAACCAGTGTACTATATTTAACACATATGTGTTAGCACAGGCTCATGCTTGACCATGTATTTCTACGCATATATGTTAGCAAAAATTTACTTACAATACATGATATTTTATAGCTGAGTAGTTCTTAGGGATCTTCAGGAAAAATATTTCCATAGTTTGCTTTTTTTCAGACAATTCATCACATCACAAAATACATAATGAATTCCATATTTCTGCTTCTATAGAAAAAAAACAGTATGGAATGTATCTTGTTGGATCTTGGCATGGTAAGTGGCATGGTAAGGTGGATGCCCATAACTACTTCTACCTCCTCCCCCTCCTGTCTCCAAGTTTGTCTTGTCTTGTTGACTAAGCAATTTCAAAGAAGGCATAGATGCAAAGGAGGTACAGGTATACAGACCATTCTTTAATCCATTTTAATCTGTGTGGATTTGAATAAAGTACTTAATCTGTCATAATCAATCCTTCGATCTGCAAAAATGGGATGATAATAATAGTTCTCACTTCATGTATTGTTATGAAGACAAAGTGTCCGTAAACTTAAAATCCTGGATTGAAGGTCTTGGAACAAAACTTGGAAAGTTATTATAATGGTAGTAGTATGGGAAAAGTAGTTCACCAGGTTTTGAGCTTAGCATTCAGATCCTGTTTCCAGCTGTTTTGCAATAGATCTTTAGGTGGAGGATCTTAGAGAGTTTGCCAGTATGCATGGGAAATACTGCTTTGGATCTGAACCTAGAATGAAAAAATAAAATGAATATATTTTCTTGGCATTTCCTCATCTGTAATACTTATTTGATGCATTATTACTTGATTTATGAGCTGTAGCTTCATTGTGAAAGCATTTGGTGTTCCAATTCCCTGGCCTTGGCAGATATTGCCAGGTGTGAGATAAGGTGAAGAGATGCTGTGGGAATTAGATATCAAGTAAGAGTACATGTATATGCTCAAAATGCCAAAAACATTTAGGCTCATATAATTTCTGAAATTCAGAATTTGGAGATTTTAATAAGTAGTACAGTATATTGTATAATATCCTGGTAAGTACTACACGTTAGTATTTCTCTAGCAAAACAAATAACCATATAAATAGTTTAAATGAAAACTACAAATACCTTCATACTGGTCCAGGACAACTTTCACTATCTAATGAGCTTTGGTGACTTACTAAAATCTTATTAAACTTATTAAAATTTGGGATTATTGGAGGTACATCTATAGCCCATTATTTAGTTGATCAAGAATGTGCGATCCTGGAGTAGTGACAGGCACCTATAAACTCAACACTCAGGAAGCAAAGGCTGATGGGGAAGGGAGTTTAAGGCCAGTCTGGGCTACACAGCAAAGCAGAAGGAAGAACAAAAGAAAGAATAAGAAAAAGAATGAGGAAAGGAAAGAAAAAAAGAATAAAGAAGGAGAAAGAAAGGAGGAAGGGAGGGCAGAAAGGCAAAAGAAAAAGAAAGAATGAGACCTAATTAGTTGAATCCTATAAAGAGATTATATTTTATCCTGGTTGTGGGTTACAGACCCATTTTTCACATCTCGCCAGCCACACATTGTACACATTCTCAACCTTAATGCCCTCAAAATACACCTGTTTGAGATGGACAATGAGACAAAGTTATACCTGCTATAGATGCAGGAACCTGGCACTAAGATTTTGCATATACCAGAGTCACATGTTGACTATGAGGCCTCAGAAGCAAGGACCCTTAGAAGACAGCAATTCTGATGTGCTCTTTTAAGAATCCAAGTTCAATACCAGAAGAAATTTACTCTAAATAGTAAAGGACATATGTCAACTATAGCATCAGGAAGTAGGACTCTTCTTTCCTTTTCTTTTTCCAATCCTGCTGGGCTCTAAACTATGATTATGTTGCTTTGCTTCATGGTGTTCCACAGATTCAACTGGAGTTTACTCACCCATTTGGAAGTGAATACAATTTAGCTATAGCAAATAAATTACCCAGGAGAAGATGCTGTCATAGTTGGTACAGGTGTCAACTTGACAGTTGAGGATTTGAGCTCTGGGCAAATTTGTAGAGAATTGGTCGTTGAGTCAGGCCTAGAGAAAACCTGCAGGAGATTGTCTAGCTGATGGGGAAGGCCCAGCCCATGGTGGGTGGGATTAGGTCCTGGAATAAAATACAGATAGCTGGTTAAGAGAGTGGCATCCTGTGTATACTTGGCCAGACATGCTTGGTCTGGCAAGTAAGGATCGTCCCTTCTCAGCAGTCTCATGGAAGAGATGTCCTACCAACTATAATACCACCAGGGGATTGTGCTACTATACTACTACTACTACAGGTTCTCAATTTCTCCCAGGCAAATCACTATGGTGGATAACACCATGGAAAACTAGCATACTTTCCTAAAACACTCTACCCTGTTTCAGTCTAGACAAGTCCAAATGTTTCATCAAAAGTTGTTCAAGGAGGTTGAAGTATTCTTAGACAACATGATAAATTAAGAAAGACTTCATCAGTTTGGTATGTTATTCTAAATTCATCTCTCCTATTTATAACTTGTGTGACATGAAAAAATAACCTCTCTAAACATGTGTTCCTAACTGTACTTTTTTTCTGGGAGTGCCAGTAGGATGGGGAAGAAGGGATAGATGAGAAAGAAAATAAAAGTGACAATAAAATGAGACATAATGAAGTCAGGAGTGAAGATAAGATAGAAATATCACAGAATAATACAGACTAGCAATGTTAAGAAACACCAAAGGGCTGGA
>JALPQD010001104.1:20395-72079 GCA_023101885.1 Typhlomys cinereus | reverse complement strand
AAAGAAAATAAAATGTGACAATAAAATGAGACATAATGAAGTCAGGAGTGAAGATAAGATAGAAATCTCACATGAATAATACAGACTAAGCAATGTTAAGCAAACACCATAAGGGCTTGGAGGCAGATAAAACTGCAGTTGAAACCTGGCTCTGCACCAATCCCTTCAGTTCTCTTAAGTGGATTAACTGATTTCCTCATCCTACAATAGGAAGAGTAGCCCATATATAAATGTCATGAAACTACAATAGAAGAATAAATTGAAAACATGAGCTGGGACAGAGGGGGATGTAACCCTGTAATCCCAGAACTAAGAAAGCTGAGGCAGGAGGGTGATGGGTTTAAGGCCAACTTAGGTTACATTATTCCAGGAATTCAGGGTTGCATATCAGGGGCTTTTCTCAAAAAAAAAAAAAAAAAAAAAAGAAAGAAAAAAGAAAAGAAAGAGGAAATAAGCTTGCGTGCATTCCAGACATCTATCAATAAGCTGGAAAACAATGTAATGTGGAATGAGATGAGAGAAATTTTAGAAATGATTCCCAGGAAAGTCCATTACTGACACAAAGAATATGAGAGGAACAACCACTCATTATGTTTATATAAAATAATTCTTAATAAAATAAAGAACATGAGAGGAACATTTAACAAATGAAAGTTTCCATCCATTACATTTTTTTCCAGTTTACACTACTCTTATCCAGCCAATTTGTAGAAAGTTCCTTCCTTCAAGAACCATCCATCCACTTCCCCGAGATAGATATTTCCTACTCACTAGTTATTTAATTTCATGTGCTTGCCTTGTCCCTCCTAAGAATAAATTCCCAAGACACCAAAAATATTGCTGACCCCTATTCAAAACTCTGCCTCTCAACTGGGCATGGTGGCATATGACTGTAATTCTAGTACTTGGGAGACTAAGGTGAGTAGATTGCTAGTTTAAACCCAGTTTTTGCTGTATTGCATGTTCAGGCCAGCCTGGACTACACATGGCATGAAGGAAGGAAGAAAAGAAAAAGAAAAGGATAGAAAGAAAGAAGGAATGGGGAAGAAGGGAGATAGAGGAGAAAGAAAACTAACAAAAATGAAGAATCAGCCTCTATCCATGGTTTTCCTTAAATCATATGTAGTGTTTCATTTGTAGAAATCTGTTTCTTAACGGATGACTTTATGGAAACATAATTAGCATGAAACTATCAGTACAGATTAAGCAACAAGTTTTCTAAACCAAGTCACAGACCAAACTGGCAAGACTAAATACAGGCTCTCTGATTAACTCTTGCCACCAGTCATACATTTAAACCCAAATTTAAGGCTGGGCTACATATAGGCTCCTAACTCTGGATTTGGAGACTTAATTTTGAACCAAACATTTAAACCTGGTTATAGATAGAACCTCAATTGTATCCATAAATTGAGCCTCTTTCAGGTCAGACTTCAAAGTTTTAACCCTCATGAAACTAAGATCCTAGATTTAACTACATAATAACTACCCAAGTTGATGTATATATGGGTCATTGTTGCAGTTAGCCTGCATGGTTGCTGATACAAATCACCATCAAACAGCTTAAAGGAACAAGGGGTTTATTCTCTTATGATAGTTTGGTTATAATTTTTAGTCAAGCTTGGCAGAGAATATGTACCAACACCAGGGCCAAAGCAACTGGACACACCAAATCCACATAATGACTGAGAAATTACTTACCAGACCAGCATGTCCGACCAAGTATACACAAAGATGCTCACTTTCTCAAACAGTTGCCTCCATTTTATTTACCTGCCCAACAACTAGTCCCACTCACCATGGGCTGGGCCTTACGCATCAGCTAGACAATCTCCTGTGGGTTTGCTCTGAGCTTAAGTCAACTACAAATTCTCTACAAATGTGCCCAGAACTTGAACCCTCAACCATCAAGTTGACACCTGTACCTAACTATGACACTCCACCCCTTGTCAATTTGACACAAGAACATAACACTTTTAAACTGTAACCTTCACTTGTCCCCTCAGATGTTAAACTTATCTTATAAATACATTTAATTCTAAAAGTCTGAAATCTCTTAACCACAAGAATCTGTCAAGTTAAATATTTTAGTATAGATAAAACATTAAAATGAAATTATTATAACACAATAAGCAAATATCAACTTAAAACTAAAGTCTATCCAGTCAAACACTGCATCTTAGAGTTCAATGCACTCCTCCTGTTGCTCATAAGATAGTCACAGTGGCACAAATTCTGGGCAATCCCACAGCTTAAAGTTGCACAAATGGGATTTTTCTGGGTCAGGTTGAATCTCCACTTGCAGACATCCTCAGCACACATCCCATATATACAGCTCTCCTTGGCAGATGTCCCACATTGGCTCTGGCATCTCCAATATCTTCACTTCTCAATGACAAACAAGGCTTTAACTCCACAGCACAAATGCCTTTCTTGGACCTCTCTGCAGGCTTCGTGACACACACTGCCTGGGTACCTGCCATTCTCTGGAACCTTGGAGAAGGAATCCACGACCTCCTCCCTCTTGCATCTTTGATGCCTCTTAAATAAGTACCATGTGGATGACATTGTCAAGTTCTACCATAACCTACAAGTGATGATTGGCACCCCGGAATCCAAGTTCATTTAGCTTCTCTGTGCTGACTCTGCGAAGAATCTCTAAGCTGGTAAGAATCTTGACATGGTGGTATTCATTTCTTCCACCATTCTTAGGTTTTTCTTCAATGACTCAATTATCTCCAATAGCAACAGCTGCTCCTCTGTGTTGGGCTTCTTTACCAGGCCTGAGGCCTGCTGGAACTTCCTGAGCCTGGCTAGAGTTTCAGGACCTGACTTTAGGTTTAGAATCTCATCTCCACAGGAAAGTTTCGTTCCCTGGAATGATGTCACACCTATTCAATCACCTTCTGGTCACTTAATCACTTCCTATTGGTTACCCCATAATCACACCACCCTTCACCCTTCCCTCCACTGCACAATCTATATAATTCACCCCCCTGTTTAATAAAGTTGAGTTCCTGCTTTGACAGACCTCCCGGCTCCATTGTGTTCATTGCACGACACTTATCACCCGCTCAGCCCCACAGGTCGCCCGGCTGGTCCAGTCGTCCCTAGCCGCACTCCTGCAGTGGCCCCTGAGTCCTGCACTTCTGTCTGCCCTTTCCTCATCCAAAGTTTGAAGCTGCCAATGCAGTTTTCCTCTATCACATAAACCAGTCTGTTGTCTTTAAATTCAACACTGTTAAAGTCTTTGTTCCCTTCATCACAAACTATGCCCAAATAATCCACAACTCTCTCAGAATTTCTATTATCCAAATGGCCCAAATTGCAGAATGGTATTTGCAATCCTCAGACTTAAAATCTTCAAACATTTCAAACCTCGTCCAGCAAAATCATTCAAACACCACAAAACCCACATCGTCAGATTTATCAGCAACACCCCACTTCTCTGGTACCAAATTCTGTTTCAGTTACTCTGCCTGATTACTGATTAAATCATGACAAAACTGCTTAAGGAAAAAAGGGTTTATTTTCTTATGATAGTCCATTTATAGTTCTTAGTCTTGGCAGGAGAGCATGCACCAACACCAGGGCCAAAGGAATTGGACACATCAAATCCACATAACAGCTGAGAGAGGGACGATCTTTACTTGCCAATACTGCATGTCTGGCCAAGTATACACAAAGATGCTCACTTTCTCAAACAGTTGCCTCCGTTTTATTCACCTGCCCAGGGATTAATCCCACTCACCATGAGCTAAGCCTTTCCCATCCACTAGAAAATCTCCTGCAGGTTTGCTCTGAACTTAACTCAACTACCAATTCTCTACAAATGTGTCCAGAACTTGAACCCTTAACCATCAAGTTGACACCTGAACCTAACTATGACAGTCATACTCCATATGCTCCCTATAATATAATAGCTGTAAAAGGTCCATACTGACTTTCTGTTACACTGACCTCATGTTAAAACTTAACTGTGACTCCAAATAAGTCCTCAATTTATAAAATAATCAAATATAACACCATATATTTACAGCCACTAATCTTGCCTCTAGGCTGACACCGATCTAAGCTCTAGATTTTGACCTAATTTTAGAATATGCCTAGTATCCTACACTCAGAACAAAATGGAAACTCAGCATAGATACTAGTTGCTACAACCCTGAGCAGGACTGGCTTTCTAACTCAGTTGCAGACTGAGATCTGATCTTGGAAAATAAACCAGCTACAATTTCTACAGACTTAGCACTAACCATAAAATAACCCCAGCGTTGGCAACAAAATGACTACTAAACTTGGCCTTGCACAGAGATGAAAACATGTACAGAAATTAAACTCTAAATTTGGCTGAAGACTGTCTACAGTCAGGGCCAAGAAGTGTAACCCAACCTTCTACAAAACCTGAGGACATATTTTGACTGCAACATATGCTTTAATCCCATTCATAGACATAAACCTGGATAGGGTCACAGATTGGAGCTTAATTCTGTTCAAAGACAAAATTCAAACCTAGCCAGAGATGAGCTCCAAAGTGTGAACATAGACTAGTGCATGGAACTTAGGATAACTGACCATTAACTTGACTCCTGAGTCTTAAAGCTTCTACTTGGTCATAGATTCAATCTCCAATTTGGTCACCATCTGAATTCCTAACTCTCATCATAGACTTAGCATATAAATTTAACCTTCAATCTGATTTCAGCCTTAAAATAAATCTGGTCTCCAACAATGGCTGATGATAAATTTTGTATCTCGGGGATAGAATAAACCTATGGCTAGTTGTGTACTAGTTCTAGGTTGGATCCTAACTCCAGCCAACTATAGCTTTATCCTTAACACCAGTCAAATGACTGGTTCCTAGTAGCAGAATCTGAATTTCTTTCCAGAACTAATCATGGAATGAACCTAAACTTTAAACACAAGTTAACAGCAAGACAAGAAAAGACAGAGTTAATGCTTTTTATAGCATCAAAATTAAATTCAAATTAAATTCTATCCTAAAAATACAAATTAAATTCAACTTGTCTTATCCTTATTCCTGGACACATTCAAAGCTGTGCACTGAGATGAAGACTACCCAAAAGCAGAGACTCAAAGACCAAGTTGTAAGCTTGACTAAAGAATTATTCCTAACATTAGACAACTACATCAAAACTCACCGCATCTTATTAGACTCCTAAAAGGTTGAGAATAATCACCTTTCTCACATACAGACTCTTAAGCTCATAAATAAAGTTGACAGTATTAGTGGCCATAGAGTGAATTCTAGCAGTAACCAGAGATTGAGCAATCAGACTAGCTATAAACTTAACTCTAAATTGGTAAACAGCTTTACCACTAGCAATCAGACTAGCTATAAACTTAACTCTAAATTGGTAAACAGCTTTACCACTGTTGTTGAGTTGTTCCTTGGTTCATGCAACAGACTGAAGCAAGATAATAATAATCCTGGGGCTGAACACTGACAGCATATTAGTACTGTTCTTATTTATAACTTCTAAATTGAGTTTACAAGTACCCACAGCACTGGCAGAGTATAGTCACCAACCATTAGCACAGACTGAACCCTACTACTGATACATCTCTGCTACACTAGCCAAAGCCAAAAGTCTCCAGCTGACAACAGGATATGATGATTATGAACTCAAACCCAAGTGAAGACCTTATCTTCAAATCCTGATTGCAGCCCAAGTGTATAAACATAACTGAATATTACATGTTTTTCATTCTTGTCTAAGCCTTATCCATAAACTGACATGTAACATCTATGCTCTTAAAAATATTTGATGCCCTATTAGCCTAGCACCTTCTTTATAGTAACCCTTACCTGAAATGTGGTTTAAAAGTTACAATCTCTGGTAAGATTTTCAATAGAAGTGAAATCTTTCATATACTCTCACAAGGAGTTATAAGTCAGATCACTATGGACTACTATGGCCACTGCAGCATGAGCTTTACCACTGTTGTTGAGTTGTTCCTTGGTTCATGCAACAGACTGAAGCAAGATAATAATAATCCTGGGGCTGAACACTGACAGCATATTAGTACTGTTCTTATTTATAACTTCACTGTCAGCACTCAGTGAGCACAAACTCTATACAAGACCAAAGTGGGATCTTTGCCACCAGATTAAATTCTGATAAAGACTAAATTGAAAGAATGACAAAGATCATATTGATTGGGTCCTACTCCATCCACAGAATGATTTCCAATACTGGCCACTCAAATTTACTTCCTTAAATCATTCCTAGTGGACATTTTAAATTTAGCTATATATACATCCCAGATCCAATACAAATCAATAGTTGAAATCCTGGCCAAAAATTATACCCTGCTTTTGTTCACAAATGAAATGCTAACTAGGGTTTCAAAGTTTTAGAGCACTGCTATGGCTTGGTGTAATTTTAGTGTTATCTAGGGGCCCATATCTAAAGGTGTGTTCCCCAAAGAACGGTATTGGGAGATGAGATCTTACGAGAGATTCTTGGTGGAATACACCCTTGAAAGGTGTCATGGAACATTTGGTCCTCGCTTCCTGGCTTGAAACTTTTGACTCCAACAAAGGTTTTAGTCAAAAGCACTTCTTGGTCTTGGAATTAAACCGTCAAAAGTATAAGCTAAACAAACTGTGCCCAAGTTGCTGTAGGTGTTTTATTATAGTAGCACAAAGTTAACTAATGCAGAGGCTTGCCATTAAGTACAAATTGAGACCTAATTATTGAACTAGAGATGAACTCTAATCATGAACATTAACTGAAGCTTAACCTAATGAATCATTGAACATAAATCTTATTCATATTCTTCCTGTAGGCAGCAAAATCAGTATGACCACCAACCTCATGCTAAACCTAAAACTCTGTCCTTCATTGATTCTCAGGTCTAAAAATAAAAGTGGTTCTAACACTATTCAAAAATTAAAGCGATATCATGAGCTGAGTCTTAACACTTGGTGTGGTCTGTCTAGGACTGGTCCACAGTCTAAGTCCTAATGCTAGTCCTCTTGTTACATACAAACTAATTCTAGACACTGGTTTAAATATGAAGGAAATCTTTCATATACTCTCATAAGAGTTATGACCCAGATCACTCTGTCCTTCATTTATAACTTCACTGTCGTGATAATTGCCTGACTTAAACCACTTAAGAAAACAAGGGGATTTTACTCTTGTTCGCAATTTCACGTGACAGTTTGCCATGGCAGAAGTTAGCAACAGGAATAGAGGAAAATAGCCCCACTATATCCAAAGTCAGAAGTAGAGAGAAGGAACGAGTGCATGCTTACTTTCTAGCTTGCCAGTTTACCAAATGTTACCTTCTAAGAGGATGGTCTTAGCCATTAAGGACTGAATCATCCTGTATCCAAATATGCATTTAAGACAATTTCCTACATAGATCTACTTTAACTATATTATTCCCCGTAGATGTGCCCAGAGGCTCATTTTCCAAGTATCAAGTTGAGAGATGAAACTAACTAGCACAAGCACTAATCCTGTCTTGATGGTACACTAATTATAAATCTGTATTGGTTTGTAAACATAGCTACGGATCGATTCTAAACTTTAGTGACATAAAGATTAAAGTAAAACACATTCCACATATAAACCCGAACTAATATGACTTAAGCTCTATACTGGTTTTGAAATGGAGCACAAAATTTTCCCTAATAATCAATTTCTGAATATAGTCAGAATAATATACTACTGTTTCACAATGAGCCACCATTTAACGAATTCATCTTGTTAGACAACAATGGATCAAATAGTATCACATTTATATGTATATATACTCACATATTCCAAGAAAGTATTCAGGAAATATTACTTGCAATACCTATGTATTTTAATTATTTATCTTGTTTGTTGATAGCTTCTATTTACTATAATATAACATCCAAAGGGAGAGTTTGTGGTTGTATATTTCTTATCTCTCTATTTCTAGCATCAAGAACCATCACTATCATGTTAGCAGACTAAATTGTTGGATAAATAAATAATTCCTTGTTGCTATTTTGTCCTGTTATTTAGCCTGTCTGTGCTATATTTTAATAAGCCTACTTTTCTCTTGGTTCATCTGTCTGGCAAGTCACTCTCAGCTTCTTATTTTTTAGAATTTTTTAAAATATTTTTTATTATTTATTATTTATTCAATTGTGTGTGTGTGCACATGTGTGTATGTATGTGTGTGTACGTGTGTGTAGAACCATGGATGAATTCAGGAACCACCATGGACTGCCTCCACTTCCTCCTTGTTTACTCTGCCCCAGGATTCACAGGCTCTGCCCTACCAGGGCCAGAAACGCAGGCCGCCCCCGTTTCTGCACAGTGTCTATACGTGGGGTCTAGGATTCAAACTCAGGACCTTCCACCTGCAAGGCAGAGGCTTAACCTCTGAGCCACCTCTCCAGCCCTACTCTCAGCTTCTTTTAAAAGCTTATCTTTCTCTACCTGTCAAATGGATGTTGTTATTTTCGAGGTTCTATATTTAACATTTCTCATAAAAATCATTTTCTTTGGGGAAAGTATAGGTAAATAATAAAGTCCTATCAATTGGATGTTATTATTTTCTGTGGTTCTATATTTAATCTTTTAATTTAAAAATGGTTTTCTTGAGGGAAAGTATAGGTCATAGATAAAGTGATTGTTCACCTTTTTCAAGCCCTAGTTTCTATCACCATCCATCAAAAATATTTTCCAAATGCTCTCCATATAAAATGAAGTCAATATTCATTTTTAATTTTACTTTACATACCATTATGTCCCAAATGTTTTGTTCCAATCTATCTCCTAAGCTTCAAATGTACATTTCTCAGCAGCCAGGAATCTCTACTGAAATGCTCCACAAACTCTTAAACAACTTTCAAACTTTATTTCTTTCCATTTCCTTGTAAAATTATTCTTTCTAGATTCCCTATCTTGGAGAATTCTTTAAGACTCCTGCCTTTCTTGCATACCCACATCCACAAATGAATTCAGATCATGCAATTCTTTCCCTTTAAATCCTTTCAATTTACAACTATTCTATACTAATTTGCAGTGAAAGTGTGAGCTTCCTCATTGATACGACTTTTTTCCATTGTTTGAGCTAATTTCAACGTGGGAATTTTTTTTCGCATCCATGTGACTTTTACATGTTCTTTATAGAATATGTTTGACTTCCTTGCCTCATATAAGACACATACCTTATTTATTCTTCAAGTTTTATTGTTAGGTACATCTTCTTTCCATGTGAAATGAATTCTTTGCCATCAGTGCTTCTATAGAAGCCTATGTAGACTTCTTTAGAGTATATTATATACTCAGCCATTTCTCCTCCTGTCCCCCAAAATGTGAGCTATTTGTGGGAAGAGACTATGTTCCAATTTTGCAGCCTTGCACATAGCAGTTTGCTAAATGAAAGGTGAGTTTATTAAATCCTCTTCTTTCTTCACTTTTCTTTTTAAAATCTTAGGCAATTACTTTAACAGAATGCAATTCCTTTTTCTTTTCCTTATTCTATTTTTGAGTCAAAAAGTTGGAAAGTTACAGTAATTCAACTGTAATGAACCACGAAGGCACAAGAATTAAGCTCTACAGAAGGAAAAGAAGTAAAAAACTTAGGAGTGGAATTAGCTGTAATAAACAGCCATTTTCCTCAAATTCTAAATCACCTGGAAGTACTTAGTCTTCCCACTCATTTCTTCATCTACATCTTGAGGCATAGTCTTACTCAACAGATAGTTTCTTATAGATTTACACGGTTATTTAGTATTAATATATGTCATTATTCAAATTGCGTTGTGGGTTTGTTATAAATCATAGCAGTATAAGAATTTATATTGCCATTGATCCTCATTACAAGAATGCAGCTTTACTGCCAGTTTGCCTAACAAATAGGTTTCTTCTGGGCTCTGCTAGATCACCCACATTTCTTATTAAGTATGACAGTTTCTAAGGGAAGGTATGATTACTAATTAGAAACATAATTTTTTATGTCTTTAAGCTGAACGACTTTAAAAGACTTTCAGTTAAAATTCTAAGCTTGTCAGAATATAGATGATGTATTCTTTAAAAATACTCAAGACTGAATACCGGTGTGATAGTGCACTGTGTAAGTCTAGCTATCAGGAAGCTAAGGTACTGGATCAGGAGTTCAACAGTGTTCTTAGACAAGATAGCAATACTGCTTCGAAAACAAAACAAAAAAACCCTTAAAATTCTCAAAATTCAATGAGCATATGATTGGATACAATGCGAAAAAGCTCTTTCCTCAGAACCCAATAATTCAATAAACATTAAAATAAAAACAGAATCTGCTTCTTGGAGCACAGCCATAACAGATTCTTAAAAAAGGTGCACTTTAAACTACAACACCCAGAATACTCTTCTTCCTGATGGGAAGGGCTATCAGAAGTAGTGTGGTGAGGAATATGTGGGTATTTACTAGAAAGAAGCGTGAGGACTTCATCTCCCACAATCCTTTTTGCACCTCTCCTTTAACGCCAACATTGGATGATCCCCAGGAAGAACAGCCTTCAGAACTCTTAAACTACATTTCCTACAAAGCCAAGCGATTTGGCCTCGGCTTCGTGTTAAGCAGTAGCCAATAAGAGAGGCCTCAGTGGCCCCGCCGCGTCTCGGGCCCCAATGCCTGGTCTAGGCCCGGTAGCGAGAGAAAGTACAAGTGGAAGACAGTTGTGTGACTCTGGACGCCTCCGGCACTCGGAGTTCGGGAGCTTCCCCGTCGGCCCGATTTTCCGCGGCTGTTTAAGGAGTAGCGCTTCGGTAGCCAGGGAACTGGAGGTCAGGAGACAGAAAGCCCCGGCGGCTGGGGACTGTGGGACCGAAAGGGCCTAGGGAGGAGGGTGCTTCCGGGGCTCTGGTCTTAAGTCTAACTCCGCCCAGCTCTGCCTCTTGGCGGGAGAGGTGTCGTGCCTGGGAGTCGGGGAGTGGGCGCCAGTTCCTGTAGCCTCCGCAGCTACCTGCTTTTTCGCTTCCCAGCTACTTTGCATTTTTCCTCCATCATAACCTCCTCTCCTTCCCACTCAGCCTAGGGGACATATGAACTTTCCTTCCTTGCCGGAGTTGGGTGGTTTCCGTCGTCTCTCCCTCAGTTTGCACTTCAATTTTGAAGCTCACCACTGGCAACCCCCCCCCCCCCCACGCGCGCGCATGCACGTTAGAGGGCCCACCACTGGAAAATCTCTTTCTCTTTCTCTCTCTCTCTTTCTCTCTCTCTCTCTTTCTCTCTCTCTTTCTCTTCCTCTCCCCCGACACTCTTTCGCTGTCTCACTCTGTCCCCCTCTCCCTTCTGATTTCCTCTGGGACAGCGGGAATTCTTTGTCACACCTGGGACTTACTTCATTTCGTTAAATTTCTTTTTTGGTTTAATTGATGATGGGTTTTAAAAGAACATCTTTTTCTGTCCCTCTTCTTCCACCAGTTCCGTCCTTGACCATGTCTTTGGAGTGGAAAGGGTTTTCCTTCACTTCCAGAAGAAATCTGGAGAATAGAACATAATTGCTTTTGAGAAATACTCGTTTAATATTCAGTGAAGTGTTCTGATGAAAGACAAAAGCAAGTTGGACTTATTTAAAAACCCAGAGCATTTTAAGAGCTTCCAACAAAGCCTCATAGAATACCCTGGACAGACAAACATTAATCGGTCACACCAACTTGGCATCATAGTAACATGACACTTTCAAGAATCTATGGAGTTTGTATGTTATCCTGTACTAAATAAAATTAAAGGCAAAATTAAGATTGGGTGATTTTTCTTTTCATCCTAGGGGAACCTGATTTGAGATCAACACTTGGAGAACACAAAAAAGTATGGTATGTTCAAGGTGTGCATTTCATTTAAAAAAACTTATGTTTTTTTCTCCCACATTTTATTTTTTTCCTAATCATACAAGCTCAATAGGTACCCCTGTCCTCTCCCTCCCCCTCCTCTTTTCCGTTGTCCCCCATTGCATTCTCTCCCCCTTCCCCCTTCCTTTCACCCCCCTCCTCTACCCCTCTCTAAGTGCCTCCCCCTCCCTCCCTCCCATCCCCTGGAACATCCCTGCCTCTGAATCCTCCACCCTAATAAAGTTTCAGGACTCAGTTGCATAGCCCAGGGCCCCTTCTTGGGCTTTCCTTTAGCATAGAGGAAACTCTATTATGACTGTTTAATCCTTTGCCTTTAAGGATCCTGCTGCCTGAAGCCTTCTCCCCTGGAATCTATGCTAGAGTTATCTGTATCTCCTATTCTTTCTACAGTCTGCTCTTACCCATTTAAAAGCCTATTGGCATGAATTTGTTTTAATGAAATGTGTTTGCTCTCCATATACAGCAGATTATCTGAGTTGAAATTATCTCATTGGTTGACAATGACTCCTATTTATTGAGCCGATATTATGTCCCAAGCCTTATCATAAGCACTTTGATGCATTGTCTATTCAAATAACCCGAAGTCATAGACTGCAAAAAACTGATTTGGGGTTTCAGTTTATAGACTTCTGATTTAAAAGCCCATGCTCTTTCCATCTTGTTTTCCAAGTCCTGATGTTTTGTTTCATTCTTGATTTTCCAGTTGTGATAAGATTTTTGAATAGTTGATCATCCTGGCAGAAAACCTTTTTTTTTTTTTTTTTTTTGCATATGTGTGTGTGTGTGTGTGTGTGTGTGTGTGTGTGTGTGCACATGTTTGTATGTAGATGAATGCACATGTATTTGTGCATGCATGTGGAGGCCCAAGGATGACATCCAGTGTCATCTTCTATCTTTCTCCACTTGTTATTAAGGCAGGGCCTCTTAATCATCCCAGAACTTGCCAATCAACAAGGCTACCTAGCCAGTTTGTCCTGTTCATTCCCTGTCTTTGCTGCTTAATTGTGAAGATTACATGCCTGTATGACTTTTCTCAGGTATCCAAACTCAGGTCCTCATGTTTTCAGGGCAAGCACACTGAACCATCTCTCAAGCCCTCACTTTTAATTTCTGTGTCAGAATGTGTCTGCTGTAAAGTAGCTGCCAATCACATTAGCTTAACTGTCATAGTAACCATAACTGATTATATCTGCCAAAACTGTGGTCAATATGGCTACTTCTAAATAACATGATTCTCAATATAACATGTAACCCATCTCAAAGCTGTTTGGATTTAGATAATACTTTGAGAGTTTTATTTTATTCCAGTTTTTAAAAATGACCTGAGTATTAAATGTTCTCCATGACATCAGTACACATAATGTGTAAGAAATGCAACAAGACGAAGGTGTGAGCCCTTCCCCAAGTTTAGTTGGGAAGTTAGGTGCCCACAATTCTGAGGTAATGTAGAGTGCAGTGGAACAGACTAGTACAAAGTTGCAGAGAGCTAGAAGAAAGAGTGACTACCCAGAAGAGAGTCATGAAGATGCATTTGACATTAAGTGCCATGATGGTCTTGAAAGGTAATGAGTTTATCAGACAAAAAGTTGAGACATTACAGACAGAAGATTAAAATATATTTATGCAGTATAACAGTTCATCACAGCTGGGTACAGGTTGTCTGAGTTAAGGAAAGTATAATGTTTGTATTAAATATATGCTGTAGTATCTTGGGGTTGACTTGAAGAATCAGCTGCAAGGCTAAGAAGTTTAGGTGTATTCCCAAAAGCCCAATTTCTCTCAAAATGTGGTCACATTGTATTCCCACAAACATTTTAAATTTTACTTGTTATATATTTGAATGTGTCTGATTAAGAAAATGTGCATTAGCTCATCAAGCCTAAGATTACTTAGTACTTTGTTTAATAAAAGAAATAGAAAATGAAGTAGTTCATTTAAGAGCAAATGTTAAGTGAATAATAGTATCAACATGGTAAAAAAACCCAGAAGTTCATACTCAAAGTACTTGAAATTTCAGAAGCAACCAGTAGGCAATAAAAATAATAGAATTTTTCAGAAGAGGAGCCCTGTGATCAGATTTTCACATATGTATGATGAGAAAGGAAAGGACACTGGGAGAAGACATGATGATCAGAGTGAGAGGTTGTTGCAGTCTGTCTGCATGGTTGCTGATAAATGACCATCAAATGGCTTAAGGGAACAGGGTTTATTCTCTTACCATTACTGGTTACATTTCTTAGGCCAGCTTGACGGGAGAGCATGCACCCACACCAGGGCCGAGGGAACAGGCCACACCATCACCACGTAATGGCTGAGAGATGGACAATCCTTACTTGCTAGACCAGCATGTCTGGCCAGTGAATAGAAGGATGCCCAGTCTCTCAGCCAGCTCTCTGTGATTTATCCAGGGCCTTATCCCACCCACCATGCACTGGGTCTTCCCCATCAGCTAGATAATCTCCTTTAGGTTTGCTCTGGGTTTAATTTAACCATCAACTCTCTTCAACTGTGCCCAGAGCTCAAACCCTCAACAGTCAAGTTGACACTTGTGCTTAACTTTGACAGAGGTGTATGTTTTCATAGAGGTGATGAGGAAAAAAAGATTGGTGATATGAGAGGAAGAAAAAGACTTGAGAGGCATTTAGGAGATAGAAGCAATTGGTGAAAGTAGGAACTGTATTAAAAGTTTCTATGTGCCATTTGCTTGTTGCTCTATTTTATTTGGAAGGGAAAGAAATACAGGGGCACATGTGCCCATGTGCGGAAGTCTGAGGACAACTTTCAAAAATCAGTTATTGGATATGAAAAATGGGTTGACATATTCACATGTATGTAACTCTAGAGCTTGGTAGTACAGAGCATTAAGTAGTATGAAAAATGTAAATTGGCAAATACAGGAGTTATGTTTGCTAACTGCTGAACACAGTAGTCAAATGTGCATAATTTAATTAGTCTTAAAATTTTCAACCTTTTCTGTCATTTTACTTTTTAGTTTCTTTCAGCTTTTATCTGCTAGGCCTACCAGTGCTTTGCTTCTGTTCACAAAATTCACATTCCTCTTTCCTGATATTTTGTGGGGAAATATCCTGCCATTCAGTCTGCCCAGTCCAGTTGATTCCATACTTGACATCAGTCTAAAAATCCATTTTCTCTTGTCATAGGCATTGCTAGTGTGGTGAAGATTGCATGCAGCACTTCTTTAAAGTGATTTGTCAAATATGAATCAGAACTTTTAGCTTTCAACCTACCACTTCAGCTTCTACACCTCTGTCAAGGAAAGAATCAGGATTTTTCCAGAAATTTAGCTCTCAGTATGTCTATTCTGGTGTTTTTTTGTAAAATAACAAAAATTGAAAACTGACTCATCAAGTAGCCATGTAAGTTGATGTTACCAAAGTATATTTAAAAATGTAAAAAGTTGTTTATAGTATATTAGGAGATAATTTAGACTATAAAACTGCCAGGACAGAGTGACAGATGACCGTGTAAGCATATATACATATTTCACACAGGCCACATACAAGGAGAATCTTATAATGTTAAATACATACTACTAATAGGGTTGGTCTGCAAGTCATGTTTCATATGTCTTATACTTTTTAATCTTTCATCTATACTTGTACTCTATTTTTATAATTATACATTGGTTATTTTAAAAAGTTATTTGAAAGCCCCTTTTCCTCATCTACCTCTATTTTTATTACCTTATTTTGAGGCATACCATGTCACACACTTTCATCCTGAAAGCCCATTTTCCTCATCTACCTCTATTTTTATTACCTTATTTCGAGGCATACCATGTCACACACTTTCATCCTGGATGACCCCTGTTTTCATCCCACCTCTTTTCCAATCTATTTTACACCAAAGCCAATGAAGTGATTTTCACAAATCAGAAATCTGAGCTATCCAGCCTCTAAAAAGTTCAAAGATTGTCCGTTGTCCATAGGATAATATTCATCCTTCTTAGGCTGGCTGATAAAAGCTTTATAAATAAACTCTGCTTTCCAGCATCAGTTTTCCTCCTATGGTTTATTTTTTCTTGGGAATTTAGGCCAGTGCTAGGCACATAAGAGCTGTTTACTTTTAGTGAAATGTTGATAGATGATATGACTTAACTATTGTATAACAATGTACTGGTATTTAATTTTCAAAGCAAAAATAATTCACAATAGCTATTATTACTTGAAAGATGCAAAAGACTAAATTTAATTAATAATTATTTAATTAAAAATTATAATAAATAACTTTATTGAGGAAAAAATCCCCCCCCTGCAGTGACCCAACTCTTTGCATTTTATTTTTGTAAATCTTTCTCTTTATGAATACAGACTTGTATATTCTCATGGGCATATTCTCTATGTGACCAAGACTCAAGAACAGACTTCCAGGATCTTACCCTGTCATAGTTCATATTGTGCCGATGTACAAAAATCTTTATTCATATAATACTTCATGAAAAGGAGTGGAAGAGCTCCAATTATTCTGGTTTTCTTTCTGTTTTGAAATGCTGTGTCTTTAGGGATAGGAATGTCAGCAGAAAACTAGAGAAAATTGTACAAGCAACAGTGCATCTTGTGGGAGCAAGTGTCATTGGTTAATTTATTTTTTTTAATGTCTTGTAGATGTATTTTTCAGCAGTCTGTCTCCAGGGAAGAACTTGGCTGAATTCTAATGTTAATCCTATTTACAGAATATAGTCCATGCGTGTGTTGTATTCTTATATTGTTAAGTGATCTATACATATGTAGGGGATTACCATAACAATAAAATGCCTATGTGTGTAATATTAGATATTCTTTACAAAGGTGTCAATTAAGATCTTGTGGAATAATCTTTCTTTTCCTTACAAGTAATAACTATTGTACAAAAATGGATGATCTTTAAAAGACAGAAGTCCTAAGGATGGATCATCTGAATGAAATATTTCTTTGTACAGGATGCAGAGTCCCTTTTGAGTGGTCCAAAAGAATCTGTAATGAAACCCATTATTTTGTACAATCAGTGTACCTGTATGATAATAGAAATATGTCATTCTCTAGTTCAACATAGAGATTAGGGTTTCAAGTCATTAACTGAATTATGAAAGTATTGTAGTTTACTGTGGGAAAGCATTGAAAAGCAAATTGAAGAATTTTTTCAAGCAGGTCCATCATATAAATGAAAATTTACTCAGATGAAAATTGGGCTGCATGCCAGTTAGGTATTTATACTTCTGTCCCTGTCTCTTTCCTCTCTAGAATATCTAGGCAAAAGTGAGCTACCAGACAGCTGATAAGCAAATGATCTACTTGTCTGTTTACAAACATTAAGAACAAAAGAACAGGGACTTTCTGTGTATCCCGCCCAACACAGCTTGCCTGTGATGTTGTAAGAGTTATGATTGTGTCAGCTTTTCCAGGGTTTCTGTCTCTGCTGCAGAGATTTGGCAGACATCTCAGACAAATTTTATGTCTGTTAAATCTTCCTCAAGCTAGGCTTGGTCCTTAGATTTATATGTACAAAAAGTGAAGTGTTTACCAGTTTGACATTTTTGAAGATCAAAACAGACTCAGTTGTTTTTCTTTTTTAAAATTCAGCAAGCACCTCAAATTTAGTCTAAAGAAAAGGCTAATTGCTTTTTACTACTTTGTTTTTATTTTGACTTTTTTGGGATACTTTTGAAAAAACAGCCCCAATGTGACTTTTCAAAAGTGGCTACTGATCATATGTCTAAATATTTATATTCCAGTCTTCAGTGTTGTTTCCTCTGTTTCTTGCTTACAAAGTTTTGCTGATCTTATTTTTCCTTTTTTGCCTATTCTGATTACATGTTTGTGTGTGTTTGTGTGTGTGTGTGTGTGTGTGTGTGTGTGTGTGTGTGTGTGTGTGTTATTAAATGGATAGCAATCTGGGAGGAAAAAAGGTTTTTTGTTTTTATTAGTTCTGTTCCCCTTTCGTTTTGGTGTTTAGTGGTCTCTTAACTACTGTTTCTTGGCATAATAATGATAGGTGAGAATAAAACTTGGAGAACATTCAATGACTATCCATGAGGCTGGTCCATAGACATCTGTAGGCAGAACACAAATGAAAGTTTGGCTGTAATTCAGAAGAGTTGAAACATTGTGTGGAGAATGTTATGTAAACAGTGTTGCTTCAGTGGTATTCTGTGACTAATAAAGATGGGGAAATCCCCAATAAGAACCCTTCTCATCTGTTCCATTTGCTCTTTTTAGCAACAACACCTGCCAGAGAGAAGTTCCTGGGGGTTGAAACTGTCCCATGAACAGGCCTCAGGATATGTCCTTCTAATCATTTCTTCTTCGGTTGGGTCCCCAGATACACTTCATGAATATTACTTTGGTCCCATAATATTCTAATTTTCACCTTTCAAGATAATGCTGTGGATTATGGGATTTATAAGTCTCGGAAACAGAAGAGGGAAACTATGTGGGGGAGAAAGGAGGCCAGTAAGAAAAGATGAGGAATTGGGGGAAGGCAGCAGGAAAGTAAAGAAGAATAAAGTATTATGATATATATATATGAAAATGTCATAGTAAAATCCATTTCTTTCTATGCTTATCAGTAAATTATTTTTTTAGAAGTTGCTGAATTTGAATTCAAGGGACACTTGGTAGTCCAACTCACTCATTCAGTAAACACTTAAACACATATTACAGGCCCAGAATTTATGCTAAGCATGAGCAATATAATTAGGAATTAGGTATAATCCCTGCCTGCCTTTAAGGAGCGCACAACCTAGTAGGGGAGATAGACACTTAAACCATTGATCATATTCCAATATGAAAGAGAGAGGTATGAACAAAGTTCATTGGGAACATAGTGGAGAGAATTACTGCTGTGATATACAACGTATCAACCAGAGTCATACTTTGTTGGATTATAAAGAAAGAGTGGAAAATGTCTATTCTCTAGGTGGATAAAGTGGCTGACATAGAGTCCAAGCACAGGGATCACCAACATATGTGAGGAGGTTATGTATTTAAATGGATAATTCTGAAAAAAATATACAAAAGCATTTTATGGCTTAAGCTGTGTGTGACTGAGAGAGACAGGATAGAAATCTGGGAAGGTGTCCCATGGCTTATTAATTAATAGAGGAAATTGCTTGCTGTGAACCATGGACATTGTCTTACAGGCAGAGGTGAGCCAGCACAAGGTTTTAAATGCAAGAGTAACATGACTTCTTTAGAAAACAGGCTTAAGAAGTAGGGGAAGTAGACAGAGAAAGTCCACTTTGTAATTTGGCAGTCTTTGAGAGGTTTTACCGTAATCACCAGATGCTGTTCACCAATGTCATTTCTATTAAGATTTCTTTCAGTATACAGAGATCACTTTGAAATACTATTGCCTTGTACTCACAAAATACACATTCCTGTACACATTCACAGATTGCCTAGCTGAATATTTATTTTTTTAGTTCAAATCAGTGACTCTTGTGGTAGGTTTGGTTATCATGGAGGAATTCATAATTTTCAATCAGAACAATTTCACTCCAAATGATTACATGAAGGATTTGGGGAATAGCTCAGTTAGTAAAGCATGAAGGCCTGAGTCCTGTCCAAAACACCCATGTAAAAAACTATGTGTTCACTTGTAATAAGCACTCAGCGATAGAGATAGGAATATCCTTGTGCCTAACTGGCAAACCAGCCCAGTGGGTAAACCTGGTCCCAACAACACATCTTGTGTCAACACAAGGTGGACAGTACCTGAGGAATGTTATTCCATTGAACTCTGAACTCAACACACACACACATACACATTCCTGTACACATTCACAATATTAGTCACTTAGCTGACTCTTGTGATAATTGGGGTTTGGTATACACATGTATACCACACACATATGTATTGCTTGCTGAGTCAGCAGGACTGAGACATGTACTGGTCAGCTCTTGTTGAGGTCACAATGAGGGAAAGTGACGGTGGCTGAAGACATGTCCAGAAAAGGCTGCTTGGAAAATGGGTTATGTCCACAACGCTGGAAATTCTTAAAAGCCATGTCCATATCTGGGAACTAGGAAGGCCAGAAGTATCTGAATATAAAACAAGTGCAGTCAAAGGTACTCATGGCTAAACAAATTGTACTGTCTAGCCAATCTGTCTGAATTAATTTTCTTTTCCTCACTCAGATACTGTAAATGCTTTCCTGTTATCCATAGGATGAAAACCAAATTCTTCAGCCTGATAGTCTCTACAGTTTGACTCCAAACTATGTTTGTAACATTTATAATTCTCTTTTAACACAACTTTGTTTCAGCCAGTTAATCTTATAGGTACTGCTTTAGTATTCCCTCAATTATATTGTAAGCCCACTCAGGGTAGGGACTATAAAAATGGCAAGTGAAACCAAGCAAGCTAACACACACTTGTACTCCTAGCACTTGGGAGGCTGAGGCAGGATAACTGTCATTCCTTCAAGCCAGCCTGGGCTACACAGTGAATTCCAAGTCAACTTAGATTTCATAATGAAACAGTCTCACAAAAAGATTAATTAACTGAATTAAATTAAAGACAATAACAACTGGAATACTAGATGAAGGGATCATTGTTCAACCAACTTAATTTTTTATTCTCAAGTACTTTTAATTTTATATTGTTTAGATGCCACCTAGTTCATTTTATTTAGTAACAATACAAGCAAACTTAAATACT
This sequence comes from Typhlomys cinereus, assembly GCA_023101885.1. Taxonomy (NCBI): domain Eukaryota; kingdom Metazoa; phylum Chordata; class Mammalia; order Rodentia; family Platacanthomyidae; genus Typhlomys; species Typhlomys cinereus. The sequence continues at coordinate 51,572 of JALPQD010001104.1, read as the reverse complement.
GATGCTTTGAAAACAAAAGATACCAGAAAAAAGGCTTTGGATTGCATCTCAGTGACAGAGGAGTTGCTTTAACATGTACATGTACTTTTATTTTAGAAAAAGTCATAATTTTAAATACTGTTCACTCTCTGATTCACCAGTTTTTCGTATTTTGCTGTTCTTTATGCTTTTCTATATAAGTGTAATTATTTTTTTCTGGAAATTTTAATTTTAATAAACCATATTCTTTATCCTTTTCTCAATGTTTAATTATAAAAATTTCAAATATAGCTAGCTCCAGGCAATAGGATCTTTAGAGGGGTTGAACAGTCATAATAGAGTTCCCATATTAACAGGGAGCCCAAGAAGGGGCTCTGGACTATGCCACTGAGAACTGAGCCCTCACTAGGATGGAGGACTCAGAGGGAGGTTTGGCATTCACAGAAAATGATGCTCCAGGGGACGGAAGGGAAGAAGGGGAAGGCACTTGGAGAGGGGGAGGTAGGGAGGGTGGGTGAAAGGTAGGGAGGGTGGGTGAAAGGTAGGGGGACAGTGCAAGGGAGGACAACTGAGGAGGGGAGGAGGGAAGGAGAGGACGAAGGTACCTATTGAGCTTGTATGATTATGAAAAAATGAACTGTGGGAGAAAAAAAATCAAATATAACAGAAAACGTGAAAGAATTGCACAGCAGACACTCAGATTCTAATTAATTGTTTTATTGTACTTTTATTACCCATTTATTTGCCTATCCATCTCTTCGTGCATTTCAAATTAAGTTATGGAATCAGTAGTTTTTTCTAAAATTTTCCACATTCATATTATTAGCTACATAAAGAAACATTTGAGGGCTCTAAACATAACTAAATCATCCAATTATATCTGCATTTGTTATCTTGCCAAAGCTGTGTTCTATTTGTGTGTCTCTGATCTGTTTGGCCGTGTATCCCTTTGATCAATTTTCAGATACCCCACCATTTCATCTAATGCAGTACCAGGCACACTGTCCATGATACTGCTGTGCAGAGATAGAGCTAGAACCAATGTAAGAAATACTAAAACCCAGAATAAACTGAGAGAGGAAGGGAGCTAGATGTATATAAGAATAAGGCCACAAGTGAATGGGAGGAGGTGAATCCAGGAGGTGAATCAAAGGAAGTACTCACTAAGCACTTCTAGCAATATCTCTATTTTCTTTCCTTTCCATGCCTTTAGAAGCATGGGTTCTAGGAAGCTAGGGTCTATTATTTCTTAGAAGAGCATATGGTAAATCTTCTTGTTATTACTTAAGCACAGGTAATTAATATAGTCCCTTTGTTACATGAATATGCTAATTTACAATATAATATAACTTAGCTTTGGAGAGTGTGGGTGGGCCACTGGAAATCTTTGTTTCAAACTCTATCTCTTCTATATTCAAAGAGTCCTTATTTCCCTTTTCCTTATAACATTTCCTTTTTCGTTGTGTCATTTAAAAATACAAAGATAGCTCTAATTTGCATTTATTGAACAGTCATTTTGTGCCAAATACTGTGTTAGCAGTTATTGTATCAATGGCACTTTAAGAAACTTGGCAAGATTCTTTTTCCATTTGCCAGATTTAAAAAAAAATTGAGACCATGGTCATGTCCACAAGCCAGAATTTATTTATTTATTTATGCAAGCCAGAATCAAAAAACTGCATCAAGGGTCCAGTAGTACCAAATATTATAGTATACTATTAAATGACATTTAAACACAAAAGTAACCCCACAAATTCAAAGAAATAAGCTTTTGCCATTTGAACAGAACTTGTGATTTATTTATTAAACAAGTCCAATTGAATCATTAAATTAAGAATTCATGCTGAATTAGTGTACTTTTTTTCATTAGAATGTTGGCGTGGTAAAGGATTCAGGCTGCTTGAGTTTTAAAGTCCTAGTTTTATCACAAGCAATCACTTAGTGTAAGTAGGCTATGGTTTCATATATATATGTGTATATATATATATATATATATATATATATATATATATATGCACACACATATAGAGAGACTAAGACTGCATTTTAAAGATTAGTTAATTGACTTATGTAAAATATCATGTCATATATTGCATACATAGGTGCTTAGCATATTTTAGATCACTGTAATTCCTTCTTGTTTTTCCGGAGACTAGACTTTTCACCTGTAGCTTTCACTTGAGGAAAACAAAGTTTTCCTGAAACATTTTGAGAACAAACATCCTAAATAAGATTGATAGGATGGTTATTCCTGAGGCTTAACTGCAGCAGTTACCACCTTTCAGGTAAAGTATATTTCAAAGTAAGCTGCAAACATGAACTCATAGAAAAGTACAGTTGATCTGTCTGATTCCTGGAGATTAGGGCTAAATTGGGACATCATTTTTTTTTTTCACCAGACTAATTTTCACAGTTAAACTTGGGATATTGGCATTCTCAGCATGGTCATTTCAAGGTTTGCAAACTGCAGCCAAGAGAGGGGAAGTAACTTGATTAAAGTCAAACAGAAAAAAAAAATATGGGCAGACTCCATTTTCCTGATTCCTTATCTGATGTTCATTCCATTGGGAGCTTTCACACAGGTTAAATCAAGCCTTGAAGTATGCTCTTTATAGGAATTTGAACTGTTCAGATTCTCAGGGTTTTTTCTAGGTTTAATTGATTCAGACAACATAAAGCTTTGTTCTGGTTCAAATCAATTTGCTTGTTTTCATTAGCACTTCAATTTTTATTTAGGGTTTAGCAAATTGTTGTTGTTCCTCCCCATTCAGGTGTGCAGTTTGGTTAACATCGTTGGCTCTCTGAAATCTACTGGGATTTCAAAAAAATATTTACTATTTACTTATGAGAAAAAGAGAGTGAGAACATGCATACATATACACATGCCATGGTGCACCAGTAGAGGTGCACAAATAACTTTTGGAAGTCAGTTCTCTTCTTCCACCATGTGGGCTTCCAGGGACTTAGGTTACCAGCTGTGTGAGCAGGTGCCCTACTCGGTGAGTCATCTTGCTCCCACTGCCCAGGAATTTTTATTTTTGGCAAGTGTACCTGGAATCCAAGATAACTGATGATTGTAATTCCTTTGAAAAGATCAGGCCTGGTATGATGATGATTGAGGAGGAACTTGATTCAGGATATTGTTCACGCTTACATTCTAATGCTTGAAATCATAATAATATGCACTGCAAAAGTTTTTGGTGTGTATGTGTGTTTCTTTTCGTGTGTGTGCATGTCTTCTTGGGATGCTCTGATGGTTTCATTTCCAGGGTCTTTTGGGATACTCTTATCAGTCATTTTTTAGTTAGGATCACTATACTTTCATTGGAGGAATGACTTTTCTCTTAACTTCTCCTTTACTTTGCGTATTTCTTCTGAAGAATATGGGAGCTGTGAATTTCAAATTTGAATTTATGGAAGATATACTTGCAATGGTCAAAGGCAGAACAACCCAATTCAGAAACTCTAACTTTTCATTTTTTTCTCATCACACTGTGTTTAAAGCCTTGAGCAAACCTCCTTAGAGGAATGTGAAATTGGGTTGACAACTTTCTTTGTGGTCATCCATGCTGTAGGCCAGGCTTTGATAGAGAGTTGCAGTGATGAGGTCTTTGGAGAATTGTGTTGTACAAGCCTGAATTTCTGTAAGCTAAGGGAAAGTTAAGTTCTAATGCTAGAACTGCCAGTGCCTTTGCCAAATCTTGTTATTTACCTATGCAGATTAGGTTGCAGCTTTGGTGCTTAAAAAAGTTATAAACAATACTTGCAAAAGGAAATTACTAAAAGAGATTTGGGCTGATCCAGCCTTTATGTGATTAGATGGGAAACTCTGGCTTTACATTCATCCTTCCTCTTTTCCTCCCTCTGCTCCCTTTGTTTTTTCCATTCTTTTGACTCCTCCTTCCCTTCCCTTCTCCCTTTCAATAGCTCCTTTGGTCTTAGCTACCAGTCACCTAACCTTTCATGGTTCATATCACCCATTTTCCTATTAGTTTAAAACAGATTTCAGATAAATATTTCACTGGCATTTTAGCAGCTGCAATGATATTTGAAGGGGGCAATTAAAAATGAACTTGTTTTTTTCCTTGCAAGAACAAGATTAAGTGGTTGTTTGAGGACACATATGGCAATGTGGCAATGTGGGGCCAAGAGGAGCTGACATCTGATATTTCTGCTATAGCTTCCCCCCATCTTCTTTTGACTGCTGCTTCACATTTGTCCCATGTGGACAGACACACACTTGGGCAACTACCATACAGATGGAAATAAGAACAAGTGGGATTTGGCTGAACCCAAAGGTCCCCAAATATTGCCTGGATCATTTAGTGCCCCAGGTGTGGCCACCCCAGGACTTCATGTGCTAAAATTGTGTCCCAGTGTAAGCCAGCTGGTCACTGTATATATAGTATCAAGGCAGCTTGGAACCTTACAAAGCATGACTTTGAATTTTTATCTTGTAGGGTTAGATTTATCTGATCAAATCAAATCTTCCCCCATACACTGGGCAGACAGGATGAGACAGGTAAATACAAAAAAAAAATGCTCATTTTCCAATAGTTACTATTCAGTGAGAACATAATGTCAGACTTTATGGAGAAAAATGGACACATTCTTTAGAAAGGAAAAAAGAGGAGATTGGGCACATTCAGGGTGGGGTGTGAGAGGGAATAGTGAAGGAAAAGGAGCAATGGGAGGAAAGGGGAGGGAAGGAAGCTGGGATAAATACTCAATATACTTGTAAAAGTAAAAAAAATAATTTAAATAAGTAAGCATGCTAAAGCTTAAAGAGACGAACAAAAAAAAAAAAAAAAAAGAGAATCAGGGGCTCCAGTTTCTTTCATAAGTTTCTGTTGTGCTGTATAGGTCATATTTTGCAAAAGTTCTTTTGAAAAACCTTCCTCTTTGTGGGATTTTAAAAACAGTGACTCTTTCTAATTATAAAATATAAAGAATTGAACAATGTTTTCTAAAATTATGGTGCTCCTCTTTTTATTTCCTTTATGACTTGCTTTAGTTATTTAATCAGGAGTCATTTCAAATTGTTGTAATAATAATACCATACAATTTTCTGTCCTTTCACACTTTGCAGCAAGGTAGTATCCATTCTCTCCTTTGCTTTTCACAACACTCCTGTGAAGTAGTCAGGATAGTTCCTATTATCTACAATCTATAAATATGGTTAAAGAGAGAAGTTAAGTGACTCATCCAACATCACACAGTTAGAAAACTATAGAAATGAAACCCAGATTTCCTGATATCCACCCTCAGTGTTCCTTCAATGGTGTCATCTTCCTTCTCTAAGAAATTACCTTTTTGTTTCCACTCACAGTTAATTTTATAAGTTAGTCCAAGGAAGTGTGCTTCACTTTAGCAGATGAGTAAAACTGAGCCACTTTTAGTTAAAGTGAGTTCTTAAGGTCACCTATCAAATGAATTCTGCACATGGCTCTTGGCTTTTCATCTTGACTTTAAGTGAATTATTTTTGGAGAGGCATAGATTTTTTTTTCAGCGCTAAACATATGCTCAAAAGTTATATGATCCACTGATTAGAGGTGTGAAGGCTGCACCTGGGGAATGAGAGTGGGGATAAAAAGTTGGCTTAAAATAATTAGCTTCTTACATTTTGTTAAGAAATGTCATGTTCAATAGAATTTAATTTCTTTATACTTCCTTTGCGCTTGGCCTTTTAAAACCAATTCTTCAGGGAAAATGAGTAAATCTTCATTTAGAATGTTGATTTCTCAGGAAAAAGGGGAGCCAGAAGAAAGAGAAAGTAGAGGGATGACTTTTTTGTCCAGCAAGAGTGGGCAAATGTTATTTTGTTTGTAGCTGTGAGCTAAGATTTCTTCTAAAGCATGCAAATCGTAAAGTTCTGATTTGTCAACTGCATGCTTTTTCTTTAGGCACTGATGTATGAAATCCCGAACGAATTCTCCAATGAACATACTGCTAATTGCTTCTCCACCTGCTCTCCAACCTCCTCCGCCCCACCCCCTCCACTCCCAATTCAGCCTATAAGTGTCCGTCATTGGAGATGGATGGTGACACATGCAGTAACAGCAATTCATAAAAGCCAGTTCCAGCCCTTGTCTTCAAGGCTCCTGGATTTTCCACTGCCTGCTTTTGTGTAAGTGAAGTGGATGGAAGTGCTACTGGCATCAGAATCCACCTCCCCGTGCTTCGTTGCTAGAGCTCAGTTGCTCGTGTGGAGCCGAGCTAAACAGAAGCATCGGATCTGAGCTGAATTGTGGCTGCGTTTTTTTTTTTTTTCTCAATGGGGGGGTGGGTTTGGGATAGTGTGTAGTGGGGGTTTAGGGTGCTTTGGCTTTCCTCTTCTTTTTTTCTGGAGAGAAGAGGGCAAAGAGAGAATAACTCACAGCAGGATACAACGTGAAACAGTTCCCTGAAGAGTGTTACAATGTTCCTGGTACAATATACAGGTATAGTATGTTTTATTTTCCCTGAAATTTCCCTTTGTGTTTCAAAGTACCTTTCTCTCTCTTATTTTGTCTCTAGTTCAACTATATGGAAAGATAAACATGATTCTAATGAGCTAAACAAAATAGCTGCATAAAACATGCTTGTCCTTTGCTATGTTTGTAGCAGATTGCTGTGTAAAATCTGGGCTTTCTGTTAAATTGGTAGTCCCGATCCCTTAATTGTGCATGCTGCTTTGCTGTATCCTTGTACTGAATTTCTCAAGTCTCATGTCTGCAACTGGTAGTATGTGGTATAACCTAGAGTGTCTGCACAGAAGACAGTGTTTTGGAAGCAAAAAGCAATGTTTGAACTCTTACTATGTTGTTTTTTCCTGCTGAGTTTTAAGCTCCTGTATTTGTTAATTGGTTATATAGATTTCTATATAGTTAAGAGTAAGAAAACTTCAAATAGGAAACATTGCAGAGCACATCTTTTAGGTAAATGTATTTTCCTTTCAGTACTGAACTGAGATTGATGAATATTGTGTATTATTGTTGTTTATTCTCCTGGTAGAAAAAAGTGTCAGAGACAGCAAGGCTGAAAATGCCATCCCAAAGCCATCTGTACTGTAAAATATCATTGGATCTAAAGGGTTCCTTGAGTATTCACTTAAGCTCTCAGAAAAATGTTGGTCCCTAATAATGAAAAACTTGAACTCTGATCAGATATTCGTGCATGTTGTTTGAAAAGCTTGTTATACAGCTGTTAGATGAGAAGGACCCTTGCAAATGAGAAACCCTGAGAAAGTTTCACTTTCTTGTGGAACATAACAGAAGCTTAGTTCCTCCAACTACATGTTTTTGGTAACTTTGAAAATCTTTGATTGTCAAGAACTTTCATCACCATTCTTGCTTATTCCTTAAAATATTATGCTCCTTTGCTTAAGAGCTAAAGATCATGTTCTGCTTCGATACGTGGTTTGACAGTTAATTTTGCTCCTCATTAATTGGAGAGAATGCAGATGATGTGGAGACAGGGAGTGAGTGACAGTATTTCAAGGTTATGTTGAATTGCATACAGTGAGACTTAGTGCCTGGACCAGCAGCTGCTGATTCAATTGTCTGCAATTAAAGCAGTCTCCCAGAAGCCCATTTCTTTGAATTTATAGCTTCAGTTTCTTTTTTGGGTATCAGTTGGTTTATTCCACTAAGAGTTAGAAAGTTTTCTTCCTGGATGTGTTGTGTATATGTCAATGTATGCTTAACTCTAGAAGAACAATCTCTTTTCATTTTAATGTGGCAAGTTGTTGAGGTTTTTCTCATCTGGTTTAGACCACAGACTGGCTCATTTTTTTCCACTGCAAAATTAAATAGATATATTCTCATTGGAGGGTTCTTATGGCCCAGTAATATTGGCTTTGAAAAAATACTGGACTTTGTTAATCTACTGCAATTATTGTATCTGGCATGAAATTCTGTGCATTCACAAATGCTTATGTCAAAATACATGGTGACATTATTTCTTTGCTATCTCTCATTTTCCAAGGTGACCTAATGAACAATGCCAAATTCAACTAGGTGGTAGCTTTTGTGACTACATTTTATTTGTGTGTTAATAATAATACATGTTTGATTTTATAATAATTTCATTCTATTGAAATTATGATTACAATACAGTTGTTAGTTGTGGGGTCACAATGGATGTGATTCAGAGGATAAATAATTGGCCTGAGAGTTTACATCTGCTATATGACTGACCCCGAACTCATAGGTTCAAACCATCTTATTTAACAAATCTGTAGGGATGTTTTCCTCCCTTACATCCCACTGTCTTTTAGTTTGTAGTTCCAGGTTAAATTGGGCTAATGTTACTAGTCAAGAAGACTAAATTCAGAATGATACATTCTTTAATGTCACTCTAAAGATTTTTCAAAATTATTTTCATTTTAGCATTAATATTTAGTGCTTTTCATATTAATCTTAACAGTCCATAATAAACATTAGTGTTTTGCTTAATTTATTTATCGATATGAAGGACAGTAGAAGTTTGGGGGAAACAAAATCTTGTCTAAAGGTTGATGTGAGTATTTTCCATCCTAATTTATTGTAATGCTTTGCTTAGTAGGCTTGCAAAGTATTTTTCAAAAGTGTATGTGTACTTTAAAGTATTTTGGCCATTAATGTAAAGTGTTATGTTTTAAAAAATAGACTATTTTATTCAGATCAAGAGAAAAAATATATAACTAGCTCAGTCTCCTTTCTTTTCCCCTCTCTCATTCCTTCTCACCTTCCCTTTCTCTTCTTCTTCCCCCATCAACCTTTCCATCTTTTTAAGCTCCCAGATAGTTTTTCATTTTTAAATTAATTAGTTTTAATGAAAAGTAATAATTTCTTTCCCAATAAAAAGGTAGGGTCATTTAAAATTGAATTATAAATTCAGCAAATGGACACAGGTATCAAATAACTCAAGCTAACTCTAGCTCTCTGGCAAATCGTTTCTTTAAAACTCTTTCAGGAGGAGTGTAGTATAATAGAGGAGTATGGTATAATAGAGGAGGGAAGAAGATTAGAAAGGGAGAGAGTTAAAGCAATAACGATAGACCATATACATGTGTGAAATTATCAATGAATAATAAAGCAATGATCCTTTTTAGGGGCATTCTTGAAGGGGTGATTCATAGATCTGAGTTTATTTGAAATGATCCCATGTGTGAGGGAAATGACTGGGCACATGTGATAGCTAGCTTCTCAACATTTGACAGTGTCTGACAGTGTTATCAAGAGAATGAGTTTGCAAAGGTGTTTTGGCTCATACTTGAAATCACAGTACTTTGGAGGCATGGATAGGAAGATTACCACAGGTCGAAGACCATCCTGACTCATAGCAAGATCCTTTCTCATAAAAAGATAAAAAGAAAGAGAAGGGGGGAGGCTAGGGGGAGATAGAAAATTAGGAAAAAATCCTGGCATCATTTTCTTCTGATAAAAGAAACACAGGAGTAAATAAAGCCCATTCACCATTCTTTAAGCTTAAATGGGATTTGGTAATTTAAAAAACAGGTGGGAATTTGGGAAATATGTCGGGACTAGAGGAAGGGCAATTGGGAAATTTTCAGGCGTGTGATCGAAAGTTCCATATTAACTTGTTTTGTAGGGAGGCAGATTTCCTATGTAGTTAGATGGTCAGGCTAATATACCTTCCCCACCTCTATACACTTCGGTTTCTTCTGGAACAAGAACATTGAATTTAAATGAAAAAAGAGCTTATGGGGGGGTGTTTAAAAAGTGGCCCATTTTTATTGTTGAAGGAGAAGGATCTTTCATTTGCACAATGATCACTTGCTTGAACTATTTGAAGTCAAAAAATTAATGAGCAATAGATTTGTGGACACTGATTATTCAGGGATGTGAAGTTGGGTTCTTTTTCGATTACTTCAGTACTGCTGTAAATGTGTTTCAGAGGACTGAAGGGCAGTCTAATGAATAGGAATATGACAGTTGATATACAGTAACCAGTGATGTGCTAGAACTACTTAAACTATCTTACTTAAGATCATAGAGAGTATTTGGGTTAGTGAGATGATTCAGTGTAAAGTCACTTGCCACCAAGTCTGACTACTTGAAAATTTGATCCCCAGAACTTATATGGTGGGAGGAAGAAAACCAACTCCTGAAAGTTCCCCTCTGACCTCCCCACCCTCACTGTGGCACATATGTGTGTACACAGACACAATAAATAAATTGATTAGTACATTAATTTAATTGAAAAAAATATTCACAAATTTAAGTACTTATTCATACATTTCTATAACAAGGATTAATTTATCCATTAACAATAAAATAATTAAGACTTGCTTTCTATGCAGGACCATATACTGCAGATGGTTCTTGGACTACTAAACTGTGCTAACTGACATCTTATGAACATGGCACTGAAACAAGTATAGCACTTTAAGAGTGTGTCCTCCAATCAATACATACAATAAGAAGATCTAACACATATTGAGTGCTTATTGTGTGTCATGTGTATATATGTATATGTATATATACATATATGTTATCAACCTTCATTATACTCCATGAGATAGATAGTATTATTTTCTTTTAAAAGGTAAAACAAAACAATGACAGAGATACAGACTGAAAGTAGCCTGCCTGCCAGATCATGCACCAGAATCAAGATTTTTTTAATCATCGTTGTTGGAAACATGATGTCATTTGGTAGCTCTAATTGTCCTTAAATTTGCTTTGTAGTCCAGGTTGACTTGAACTTGCATTCCCCTCGGCATCTGTGTCTCAGTTACTGGGATTACTAGGCATATACCATACCTTTCCCAGAGTCAAGATTTGGTCACAGAAAGTTTTCCTCAGAGCCAGTGTCTTAAAAATTATAACACATAAGGAGTCTTTCAGTATACTTCCTTGAAGAAGCTGTACACTAGTGTGCAGTCAGAAGCTGATATCTCATTTTCTGTGACTTCAGTCAGCCCAGGCAGCAGAAAACCATCTGTTCATCAGACTACTCAAAAGTTTTACCTTGTTTTTGATCTGCATCACCAGTACTCTTGATTGACAGAGTCACCAAGGGCCGTTGAATTCCCAGCAGGTTCTAAATATGGTCACTACTCACTTTCTTCCTTAAAAATTTCAGCTTTCTTTTCAAACTCTTTCATGTTCTATTGCTTCTCTTTTGATTCATAGCCTTTTTCAATAAGAAACATTGCCAACCAGAATGTGATGTTTTTCTTCCATGCAGCCAAACGAGCAATCATCCCCTCAGTATCTAATCTTACCGACTGCCTTTTATGCCTAGCTATTGCAATATTCTTCCTAAATGCAGATCTTATGCTATCACTCATCTCCTCAAAAAAAATGTCTAAAGAACCAAGCAGGCCTTTAGGACTAATCTATACTGATGTGTCACCAAGAATGCTTTTACTGCCTCATATAGCACTATACAAATCTATTCTATTTACTGAAGAATGAGACTAATTCTGTGTCATCAGGTATACCCCAAATTCTGAAGCGCTTAAGCTTTCTTCTACTCTGTCCTCTACATTTAGATTACTGTTCTTCTACATCTTCAACAACCCGACAGTCACTCAACATTTAAGATTAAGCTCAAATCACACTTTTTGATGTATCTTTGCTTTAAATGTATCTTTCTGTTTTTCTTTGGTAGACTGAGTTCTTAAAATCATTTGCCATATTATACTCATCCCTTAGCTCACAGTCTAATATCATACCCAAAAGCATTGGCATGTAATTTTACGTCTTTTGAAACTGTTCCAAAACCCTACTAATGAAGGACCATTTCAGAGACCAAGAGTTCTAGAAGGTGAATAGATAGATGCTTCTGATTTACATATATATATATTCTGGAATATTTGGTACAAAAGATGTTTCTAGTGTAAATATCCACACAATTTTCTTCTCAATGTTCATTTTTTACACAGATCTATCATATCTTGAAGGCTTTTTTCGCCTTTGGGGAATACTTTTCATATTGCTTATAGAGAGAAGTACTTGCCTATATACACATATTAATACTTAGGCACACAAGAAAATAAATCAGCCTGTATAAAGTGATAATTGGATTTTTTATTGCCATGGTTTTATGTTAGACATGGGCTTTTAAAATCTAAACTGTTTTTTAAAAAATTACATTTGTGTGTGTGTGTGTGTGTGTGTGTGTGTGTGTGTGTGTGTGTGTGTGATAGTGAATGCACAGAAGTCAGAGGACAACTTGTGGTAGTTGGTTCCTTCCCTCATGTAGGTCCTAGGGATCAAACTCAAGTCAGCAGGTTTGGTGACAAGCATTTTTACCCACTGAGCCATTTCATTGGTACCAAATTAAATTTTATTTTCAGCAGGTACATAAAAACAAAAAAAGAGTTTAGTTTTGCCTACCAAAGGGGTACCATGTGATGTTTCCACATGTACATACATTTTGTAATGTTCAAATCATGCTAAACATATCTCAACAAACATTTATAAGCTCCTTTCTTTTGGGGTGAGTGGGCGTGGCAGGTGAAGTGACTTGCAATTTGCTTGCTATGTAGCCCAGACGACTTCTAAGCAGTTGTTCTGCCTCAGCCTTCCAAGTGGGGAGATTACAGGTGTAGGTAACAGGCCAGAATCATTTATCATTTTGTTAAGGAGAAAACTCCTTCAAAACATCGCCAGATCATTTACATATACAGTACATAGTTGTTTCTTTATTCATTTACTGTGCAATAGCACTCTGAACAGCTTTGACCATCTCTACCCTTCACACTATGTCCTGTTCTTCATTGTCTCTGGTAACTACTATTCATTCTTAACTTTAATTAGATCAGCCATTTTAGATTTCTCCTGTGAGTGAGATTATGCAGTACTTGCCTTTTTATGTCTAGCTTTTTTCACTTGACATTGTCCAGTTTCATAAATGTTGTTGCAAACAACAGAATTTCATTATTGTTTGTGTCTGAGTCTATTGTGTACATGTGCCATATTTTGTCCACTTACCAGTTGTGATTGAATCCATTGTAATATTTTGAAGAAGAATTACTGTGTTTCTCAAAATATAGTTTAGGAACTACCTGTGACAGCATTAACTAGGATGTGTTTTTAAATGCACATTCCTGGATCTTTATCCCAGATCTACAGATTTATTCTCTAAATAATAACTAACAGACTCACCAAGTGGTTCTCTTATACAAGAACCATTCTCTAAAGTCAAAAATAAAACATTCAGTCTGGATCTGTATTATCTATAGCTACAAACATTAATTGCACTGTATAAAAACTTATTGTGATGGCTTGAATTCTTTTGTTCCAATACTGAAAGCTTTGATCTTCTGGTAGCTAATTTAATGCTATCTGATAAAATTTTTGATGATGAAATATTTGAGTGCAAAGTAGCCACTAGCCACATTGAACATGCGAACTGCATTTGTTCTTTTATTTTATCGTAATTCAGTATTAATTTACATCATCACATGTGGCTATTAGATGCAGTATTGAGAGTACAGCTGCAGAAAGTTTGCTTATATCCTCAATGATGATGGTATCAATGGGAAATCAAAAAAGGACATTGATTCCTTTGACATATAGGAAATTGCATCTCTCTATGGATAATTTAAAATTTAAACTTAACCTAAAGTGAGTTATTCTCAGAAGTGATTTAACAAATTATGATCTCAATTAAATTTAAATGAGATTTACACTCCGCATTTCTCATCAGTGCAATTTTTTTCATTGTATTGGCTTGCTGTTAAGATGTGGCTGTAAGCCTTTATTTCTAAGCAAGAGATATGAAGAAAGAGCTCCTAGTGCTAATGTTTAGGCCCTACTTTTATGTGTTGTAGCTTTTAGAGTCCCTTTCACTTTTTTCCTTTGGGTTGTTCTACCCTTTAGCCACTCTGGACTCACTGCTTTTAGGTTGTTTCTTCTCTGACAAACCTTCCAACTAACAATATACCCTTTTCAAAGGATTTCACTTCTTAAAATAGTACTGAAAGTTTGGCAGAATTTTAATGAGAAATAGGCTACAGGCTGTCCATACAAACACCATATTATTCCTTTGTTTTCATTACTATGTAGAGTTTATGTATTTCACTTAGTCTTGTGGCTTTAAAAACTCAGTATCGGAATCCATAGGATTGCAAAAATCACATGGGTAGTATACTTGACTATTGCTGTCTAATGCTGTCTAAACTATATGATAAATAAATATGATGCTCTACTTGCCCTCAGTTGTTTATTTAGATCCTAGATTTTTGTACTCTTTTTCCATTGCTAAAAACTTTTGCACGTACTGAAATTCCATTTTGCCCCTTGCTATTCTTCATTGTCTTTGCTGTTTTTTTGTTTTGTTTTGTTTTTAAGGGATAGAAGAATCCCCTCTCCCTTTTCTATGCTATTTAAGTTCAGTTCCTGAGTCCATTGTTGTATCTGGACTCGTATCTCGACTCACTGCACTGCATAGAGAAGTTCAAACCTGTGCTTTTAAGCTTTAAAGCTTCACTGGAGCCACCCTGCAACATTCAGCAAACAACTTCTTTTGTTTTGAGGACTAGAAAGACAGTGCCTTAGCCACAGTTTTGAGAGATGCATAAAGAAAAAAAATGTAGATTTAAAGGATAATTTAAAAACTTTCCTTTCTTCCCTACTACAGCTATAATTTTAAATGACCTTTTTTGCTTTATTTAGAAATCCAGACATTTGTACTTTCATTGAAAAAATTCTCTCTGACGCTTTTCTTTTATCCAGAGTGGACATGAAGGGAAATGTGTTTTAAAGGTATACTATAGAGCTAGGCTAGAATTCTTACATGTATCATTTCATTTAATCCTCAGTGCTCCCAACAAAATGTGATTGTCCTCATCTAAGGTTGTTTAAGGTACTAATGTGACAGCTCTGACTTTAAACTCTGAAAGTCTGCATTATTGTTGAATTTTTTCTCTTATGTGTAGTTTTGAATGGAAGGGGTGGTAGAAAGGGATATAGGGAGGGAGAAAGAAAAGGAGGGAAGGAGAGAGGGAAAAGGGAGGAAGAGAGGAAAGGAAAGAGGGAGAGAGGAAAGGAGGGAGGGAGGGAGAGAGAGAGAGAGAGAGAGAAAGAGAGGAAGAAGGAGGAGGAGAAAGAGGAGGAGATCATTCTGAGACAAAGGAAGAAGACAGAAGACAGACTAGCAGTACTAGGCTGTTCCTTTATAGAAATCCCAAATTGATGAAAATGAGAATATAAAGAAAACACTCCCTTTAAGCTTGTATGATTGGGAAAAAAATAAATAAAATAAAAAAAAGAAAAAGAAAACACTCCCTATGTTAGCTGTCTACTGAGCCAGAATTGGGATATGTGCAATTAGTTCTGTAAGGTTGTAAAGAACACTTTCTTTACATATACTGCACTTATTACCACTCTAAGCCCCTGCCCTAGATTGCTGACTCTTGCCAGCAAGCTGGATGACATTTTCTTAAACTCTGTCACTTTTGGGATTGGAGATAAAATAGGAACCATAAAGAACTTTTGTATACTTGGTTGCATCATGGAATTTTGCACAACCCATTCAGTGAAAGTTGTACAACCTAAATTCACCTCGATTTGTTATATAGAATGAGAATAATATAATTTATATTCAATTAAACTAATAATACCTAGGGACATAGGTGGAGTATTCTGACAAAAAATTTATTTGGTGGTATTTTACATTTTTCTTTTGGTTAGTTAATACTAAACTAATTGATATCAAACAAATAGATCATAATTAAAAGTAAATTTGATTCATGTTTTGTGAGTGTACAGGAGACAGGATAGTAAACTGTATTAAGGGTGTACAGTATGATACAGGATGTTAAAGATAATATGGTTTTGAGTAACTGATATGAATATGGACAGATAATTTCTTAAAGCTAAATAGTGAGACTCTTTTTAATTGGTAATAAGACTAATGCTCAAGATTCCATTCTCTAGATTTGCTCTACTTGAAGTGGGAAAGAGCAATTGAAATGCTTAAGGGATATGGGGAGAGTGGTTTATGAGGGTGGGACACAAAATAAATACAATAAAGATAGCTTGAGTAATTTGTGAATATTGGCCCTCATGGCTATTTTGAGTGGTATGAGCAATAAAGAGCACAACCTGGCAGGAAAAGGGATAAGCACAGATAGGAATATCACCATTGAAGAAATAAGCCTGGTATGGTTTCTCTCACTCTCTCAAGTGGTGTTCTCTGAGTGCCTACCCATAGGCTGGTGAGGATTTTAACAAGAAGGGAAGGAAAGAAATGGTCTGGGAAGAAAGGGTCTGAAGGAATTGAAATGAGAAAGACATAATTTTTTTGGTACGTTAATAGTTAGATTGGGGGACTGGTAGGGTCGCTCAGTGGTCACTGCTTGACTGGCATGTGTGAGGCCGTTGGTTCCATGCCTAGCACCAGGGGGGAAAAACTTCATAAAACATTCAAGATACTAGAGTTATTCATTTATAGACGATAATTTCAGTGGTACTATTGCATAGTATGGTGGCTACATGCAATTATATATTATTTATTTTAAAAAGCTAGAAGAAAGGATTGTGAAAATTTTCTACTACAGAGCAATGATAAATATTTGAAGAGATACATTAAGATATACAGCTTTTACTTTGTATGTATCAATTAAAAACTAAATAAGTAAGATCTATTTAAAATCAAAGAACTTTGTTTTTTTTAATTAAAAATTTAATTATACATTTTAAAATTTTTTTACCAGTTCCCTCCCTCCCCCCTACTCCCCCCGAACCCCCTCCTCTCTCTCCTCTCCCTCCCCATCCCCCAGTGCCTCCCCCCCAATTCCCAGAGAGTCCTTTATTGTGTACGCCTAACTCTCCACTGGGTCCTCCTCTCTGATGACATAAAAGGACCCAGTGGCATTTCCATAAGCCCTTTCTCTTGTTCCCCTTAAACATAGGATCACTACTATGGCTGTCAATCCCTTGCCTCCAGGGGTCTCGGTGCCCTTAACAGATGCTAGACTTTATGAGGGCAACAGTGCATTGGACATTGCGCAGGGCATGCAAAGTCCCATTATGATTGCTTTGGCCCCAACTATTGTTGAGAATCTTGCAAATCGTTGCTCCTCCCATCCTTTTGCTCTTACAATCTTACCGCCCCCTCTTCCGCAAATGTCCCTGAGCTCCAGGATGGGGAGAGATTAGATTAGGCTGGCCTAGTTCTAGGTGATTGATATAGAGTCTAAAATCAAAAGAACTTTGACCCGACAACAAACTCTCCAGAACTTTTCTTTGGCCGGCCTCACGTCAAGGCCAGATGAAGCACAAGCTGCAGAGAAGAACCTCACTCTAACATGGAATATGATCTAAGGCAGTGCCCTTAGATGTTTTCCATGGAGATTTATTACTGGAAGTAAGAGAAGGGCTATGTTAGAACATCAGGACACAGTTCCAAGTTATAAACGTCAAGACTGGACAGTGAGTACAATTTCACTGCAGATGTTTTCCGTATGAAATTGTTTGATACAGGGTTTTGGACATGTGAAAGCTGTCAGTAAACCCTGGTAAGTGAATATTGCTTGCCCAGCACCTGCTGTGTGTGCTGAGCCTACTTGACCATGTAGTAAGGGAGGCATTTAAAGTTGCACTGTCATTTCTCATTCCCAAGGTACAATTAGTAAGCTGCCCCTGGCAAGATATTAAGCTGTCCTTTGTGATTGTGAAACAGATAACAAATAAGTAGATTTCTTATCTTAACCTCTTTCTTTTCAATATAGAATAATTCCTTGTAGTTTTAAAGTGTAAAGTAGAATATAGACTCCTGCTCTATGGAGTTTTAAGTCTTGATCATCATGGATCACTTGCCAAATGATTTCCCTTTATCATCCAATGTTAAAGTTCTTAACAGAGAGAAAAGCAATGTAAGATGGAATGCCAGTTTCTTATGGTATTTATGGACTTATGACAAAATACTTGAAATGTTCAGCCAAGTGGTTCATTGTGGACGTTTAGGAGCAGCTTATAAAAATCAGCAGCCTACATATTCCATATTTGCTGAAAGATGGAAGACAAACGAGAAAGGACAAGATCCATAATAGTTTGCTTTCATTAACTGTTGCATTAAGTAAATGTTGTTCTTACTGACATTCATGAAGTGCCCTTAAAATTGCAGACTAAAAAAGGAATACTCCTATAGATGGATCCATCACTAATGTCTGATTCAGAGATAATATGCGTAGATTAGAAATGGTCTCAACAATAGCATTTTTTATTATTGCATAGGGGTCTTTGCACCTCATAGAAGAGGAGGACCCAGAGGAGGGTTTGGCATGCACATTAAAGAATGCTTCGGGGATTGGGGGGGAAGGCACTGGGGGATAGGGAGTGAGGGGGGAGGGGAAAGGAGGGGAGAGCAAGGGTGTGGGGGGAGGTGGCGGAGGGAGGGGACTGGTGTACCTGTTAAGTTTGTATGAGAGGAAATAATAAAAATAAACTGTGACTTTGAAAAAAAAAAGAAAATCACCATTGGATTTTATGATTGGAGAATTTTCAAGTATTCATTCTTGACTAATGAAGAAATTATTACATACGAAAAGAACTTTATAGTTGAAAGTTTTGATGGGTTATATAACATGAACTTTAATTAAATATCGATAAACTCTTAAGATTACAAATGTTATAATTATCAAAACCTTAAATTTATATGTCCTCCTGTTCATTATATATTTGTATATAATCTGAAAGATCCACTCCATCCTTATGTGATTAATACAGTTTATACCTGGATACTTACAACAATTTGGTATTCCCCACAGTAGGGTAAAGCATTTGATTTTTGTGAATAGATTCTGCACTTAGGCATACTATCAGCCACACAAAATACAACAGGAATTGGGTCCTCTGTTGTGTGGCGGCTGTTTCCCATCATGTCTTTTGGAGCTATACGAATCAACCCAGTCTGCTTTGATGTTGCAGTCACTCAAATGTTGGAAAAGTTATTTTTATTTGTATCAAAAGCTTTTTATTGAGGAGTTATTTATTAATACATACTGTATAATCCAGCCATTTAAAGTATATGCTTCTCTGATATTCAGTGTGTTCATAGATTATGCAGCTGTCACCAAAAGCTTGTTTTATCTCCAAGATAAGTAAATCTTAACCCCAGATTACCTCTCTTCCTTCCTAGCACCCTTCTACCTGAATGCAAGACATCCACATCCACTAATTCACTTTTTCTATAAATTTGCATAGTTTGTACCATCTATGTGAACAAAATTTATGTACCCTTTTTATTAGTTGGCTAGCTCAGATTTTATTTACTTTCGTTTTTCAAAAGTTAATTCTGTGTGTTATGTACTTATCTGGCTTTGGTAACAAGGTAATGCTGGTCTTGTAGGATCTGTTTGAAAGAATTCCTCTTTTTTGAATAATGTAAGGAAAATCTGTATTATGTCTTTAAATGTTTGGTAGAATTCAAAAGTTGATGATTCTAGGCCCTTTTTAAATGACAGACCTTATTAGTGATGTTACCATATTGCTTGAGATTGGTCTGTTGAAATTTTCTGTTCCTTAATGATTCAGTCCCAGTAAGGTATTTGTCTTTCATTTAGTTCAGATTATTAAATTTATGGGCATATGCTTCTTTATAGTAATTTGTAATCTTTTATATTTTTCTGGTTTCAGTTGTATTGTTTCTCTTTAAATTTCTTATTTATTTGAGTCTTTTCCGTAATTAGTGTAACTAGCTAATGGTGTGTGTGTGTACACATACACGCATACACACACACACACTCACCCTGTTTTTATGTTCAAACAACAGCTCTATGTTTCCTTGACTTTCTGTATTATTCTTTAGTCTCTTTCTGCTCTGATCATTGCTATCTTTTCTTCAAGTAATTGTGGATGCAGTTTATTCTAGTTCATCCTCCCTCCCTCCCTCCTTCCCTCCTTCCCTCCTTCCCTCCTTCCCTCCCCACTTCTTTGACTTTCCCTTCCCCTCTCCCTTTCAGGCTGTCTTCTTTTACTGTCTCCAACTCAAATGGAATCCAGAATCGGGATGATACTAGGCAATTCATCTGCTACTGAAGTACATCTTCAACCTTCACTTTTTAAAAATTGATTGAAACTTGTTTTGTGGTCTGTGAGTGAAATGTGTATTCTGTACTATGTTGGGTGGCTTCTTCTGTGGATGCCTGTTAGGTCTATTTGGTCTGAAGTGCATTCTAACTCTAATGTTTGTTGATTTTTTTGGTTGGAATGATCTTTCCATTGCTGAAGATGGGCTATTAAAGTCACAAGCTATTATTTTGTTAGAGTTGATTTCTTTCTTTTGGTTATTTGATATTTGCTTTATATGTCTGGATGCTCTTATATGTGGTACATATAGATTAAAAATTGTTATTTCCCTTTGTTGAATTAAAGCCTTTATATTATATAATGATCTTCCTCATTTTTAACTGCTTTTGATATAAAATTTATTTATCCTAGTAATCCTGCATTCTTTCAATTTTTACTTGCAAGAAACATTCTACCATTAATTTGCAGCCCTTTTTTTAAAATTTATTTTTCCGCTCATACAAACGTAATAGGTACCCCTGTCCCCTCCCTCCCCCCACCTCACCCTAGACTCCCTCCCCCCTTTTCCCCTTCTTTTCCCCCTCCCTCCCTTTCTCCCAGTGCCCCTCCCCCCATCTCTGAAGCATTCTTTAATGTGTATATCAAACTTTCCTCTGGGTCCTCCTCTCTCATGAGGTGTAAGGACTCAGTGGCATTTCCTAGAACTCTTTCTTGTGTTCCCCTTAAGTATAGGAACACTATGGTGACTGTTAATCCCTTGATTTTAAGGATCCTATTGCCTTTAGTCCATGCTAGACTTTGAGGGGTGAATGATAAGTTGGTCATTGCGCAGATCATGCAGAGTCCTGTTATAATTGCTTCGGCCCTAACTTGTGTGGAGTATCTTGCATATCATGACTCCTCCCATCCTTGTGCTCTTACGATCTTACCGCCCCCTCTTCCACACAATTCGCAGCCCTTAAAGAGGTTTTTTTTTTTGGTGCATGTGTGTGTGAGAAACATATTGATGGCCCTTTTAATTTTTTAAACTTTATTCATTCATTCATTCATTTAGATTGTGTGTATGTATGTGTGTATCAGAGGGCATATGTGTCCCTGTGGAGGACTAAAGGTGACTTTGGGAATCATTCTGGATTGCTTCTACCTCCTTCTTGCTTCTCTCTGGGATTTCACAGGCTCTGCCCACCAGGGCCATAAGTACAGGCCGCTGCCATTTCTGCCTGGTGGTATATTTTCGTGGGACCTGAGATCTGAATTCAGGACCTTTTGCTTGTGAGGCAGAGTCTTAACTCCTGAGTCATCTCTCCAGCCCCTGTTGGACCTTTTAAATCCATTCAGTCAGTGTGTATCTTTTTTTTTTTTTTGGTGCATATCTTTTAACTGAAATATGTAACTGTTTGCATTTAAGGTAATTATTGACAAGGAAGGTCTTAGTCCAATCAATAATGAAACTTGTTTTATAGTTTTACTGTTCTTTTTTCTTTCCCTCTTCCTTTCCTCCCTCCCTCCCTTTTTCCCTCCCTTCCTTTTCCTCTCCCTCCCCCCTCTTTCCTTCCTTCCTTCCTTCCTTCCTTCCTTCCTTCCTTCCTTCCTTCCTTCCTTCCTTCCTTCCTTCCTTCCTTCCTTCCTTCCTTCCTTCCTCCCTCCCTCCCTCCCTCCCTCTCTCCCTCCCTCCCTCTCTCTTTCTCTTTCTTTCTCTCTCTCTCTCTCTCTCTTTCTTTCTTTCTTATCTTTCTTCCCTCTCTTTTATTCTTCTTACATGGTTAAGTGAATTAGTCTAGTAGTATAATTTGATTCTGTGCTTATATTTTTTGGTTTGTTTATTATAAATTTTTCCTCTGGTTACTACGAAGCTTTCAGTTTTGATTATAAAAATAAAATAAATTGAATGGAATAAGAATGGAATCTGTTGAGATATGCCAACTGTTATATTTCACCAGCCAAGCACCAAGTGCTGGGACAAAGGCTTGTATTTGCCACCCCACTCTATCATAGTAAATGTGATGTTGTACCACACTCTTCTGTCCAAGGATATAGGCTTAGTATGGGGATTCAAGTATAAGACCTGGTTTTAATTCTTTTTCCTCCCCTTCAATTGGAGGCCCCCCTCTCTGTTCTGTATTGACTTAGTGGGGGTACTTCCCCATCCCTTTTTTAATGCATCTGTCACTATGATCTCTTCCTTTATTTCCTTAACTCTTGTGCTATAGTTTGACACATGAATAGCTGTTCCTCAGCTGTCATCTTGTTCAAATTTCTCTATGGATTTATTTCTAACACTTAATTTTTCTCACTGATTTATATGTCTGCCCTTACTCTTATACTGTCTTGTCTTGATTATTTTCCTTTGTTGTAATTTTTGAAATCAGGAAGTGAGAGTCTTTCAGCCTGTTTGTCAAAATTGTTTTGGTAATTTTGAGCCTCTTGCTTTTGTATGTGAATTTTAGACAAAATCAACTTGAATTTTGATATTGGTGGTAGTAAATATATAGATAGTCAATAATTCTGAAAAGCTTACAAAGCCACACAACTGATTTAGAATAGGATTCCATGAATGGTGGTTTTATAAACTTTCCTTATACCTACTCTCTCATCAGTAACACCACTTCAGAGTTAAAGTGTGTAACTTTTTGCTTACTAAGTAGTCCAAATTCCCATGATAACAGTGTGTAATGAAAGACAACCCAGGGGCTATCAAGATGGTTCAGTAGGTAAACATAATAGCTGTACAAACCTGACTCAGGTTCAATCCCTGGAACTCACCTGAAGGTGGAAGGAGAGAACTGACTCCACAACGTTGTCCTCTAATCCTCTAGCATCCATGTGCATGTCATGCTGCTTCCAACTCTATATCATACACATAATAGATGCCATAATGATAAATTTTAAAAAGACCACCCAAATTAAGAGCTTTTTTCCTCCAATGACCTTTGCTTTTATGTGTAATTATTGTTAAGAAGCTAAGAACAAACAAGATTGAAAGAAAGAATTAGATGTGTCAGAAATGGCTCTTTTTACTTAGTCCTGCACTAGTGTAGTATGTTTGCGTGTGTATGTGTGTGTGTGTGTGTGTGGCATATTGGTGTCTATGTGAGTAGTGAGTAGCCATAGGTTATATAGCTACATGTCTCTTTCAAGCCTTGAATGGCTGATGTGTTCATGTGTACATGAGCGTTGTGTCTTCGTTTCATTTTGTTTCTTATTTTTTCTATTTTTGAACCATGACAATGCCTTTTGATTAAAAAGTATTAAAAACAGGTTTTGTGAGAGTTTATCCTTTTCACTGACCATAGTGAGATATCAGAATCACACATAAATCTGACCTTTTTTTTAATACATTTTTTATTATTATTTCAGCTCATACAAAATAGGTACACCAGTTCCCTCCCTCCCTCCTCCTCCCCCCGAACCCCCTGCTCTCTCTCCCCTTACCCCTCCCTCCCCATCCCCCCGTGCCTCCCACCCCAATTCCCAGAGTCCTTTCTTGTGCATGCCTGACTCTCCTCTGGGCCCTCCTCTCCGATGACGTACAAGGACCCAGTGGCATTTCCCTGAACCCTTTCCTGTGTTCCCCTTAAGCATAGGAACACTACTGTGGTTCTCAATCCCTTGCCTCCAAGGATCTTGGTACCTATAGCAGATGCTAGACTTTGTGAGGTCAATAGTGTGCTGGACATTGCGCCGGGCATGCAATGTCCAATTATGATTGCTTCGGCCCTAACTTGTGTGAAGTATCTTGCAAATCATTGCTCCTCCCATCCTTTTGCTCTTACACTCTTAGCGCCCCCTCTTCTGCAAATGTCCCTGAGCTTCAGGATGGGGAGAGATTAGTCTGGCCTAGATCTAGGTGGTTGATATGGAGTCTCTGAAGTTCTGGATAGTGGTTTGTTGATTTTCTTTTGCAGTTTTGTTGCTCCTGCAATGCCCTTCACTCCATCGTGATGGGCACTGTATGTCACCCCCTGGCCAGAGACAGAAAGCTGTTAAACTGGAGTCTTATTATAAGAGCACATTTAAGGGTAGATGTAATACTTACACCCAAAAGTGGAATCGCAGGGTCATATGGCATTTGGCAATGGGAGGGGTCAATCACCCATTTGCAAATGGTTACTTTTAATCTGCCGGACTATGTGCCCTCCCCTTCTGGTGAGTTCATACCCCCTTAGTTGTAAATGATCAGGAACGAATGTCTGTGAACTTAACTAGGTGTCACATTACTTTCTTGCAGTCCTTGATGGAGGCCTATTTTCTTTACTGTAACATGGTCACTTGTCTCCTTGTTTCTGGTGTGGCCCTCCAACCCCATCCCTCCTGTTCATAATCCTTGCAATTACTGTAGGTAATACATAGATTTACCTATGAGTGTCTCAAGATGGGCTGGGTGGGTTTGGTATTAGGAGCCACCTATTAGGGAGTACATATGGCGCTTAATTTTCTGGGTCTGGGATACTTCACTTAATATAATTGTTTCTAATGACATCCATTTCCCGGCAAATTCCAGTCATTCATCATTTTTGATGGCTGAGTAGTACTCCATTGTATAGATGTACCACAGTTTCCTTATCCACTCGTCAACTGTTGGATATTTAGGTTGATTCCATGACTTGCTATTGTAAACAGTGCTGCTATGAACATGGTCGTGCTTGTGCTATCGAGGTGAACCTCTGCTGTATTGGGGGTTATACCCAAAAGTGGAATCGCAGGGTCATATGGAATTTCAATCTTTAATTTCTTTAAGAATCTCCAGACGGCTTGCCAGAGTGGCTGTATGAGCCTGCATTCCCAACAGCAATGTAGGAGAGTTCCCCTCTCTCCACATCCTCTCCAACATTTGTTGTTGTTTGTATTGTGGATTTTTGCCATCCTGACCGGGGTGAGATGATATCTCAGGGAAGTTTTGATTTGCATTTCCCTGATGGCTAAGGAAGTGGAGCATTTTTTAAGATATTTGTTAGACATTTTAATTTCATCCCTGGTAAAATTTCTTTTAAGTTCCAGGGCCCATTTTTTAATTGGGCCATTGGTTTCCTTGATGTTTAGTTTTCTAAGTTCTTTGTGCACTCTGGACAGTAGAGCTCTATCAGATATGTGGTTAGTGAAGATTTTCTCCCATTCTGTGGGTTGCCTTTGAGCTCGTGTGACAATCTCTTTATCTGAACAGAAGCTCTTTAGTTTCACAAGATCCCAAGGGTTGAGAGTTGGTAGCAGTGACTGTGCCATTGGATGTCTGTTTAGGAACTGTTGGCCTAGCCCAATCAGCTCGAGGGAGTTCCCTATCCTTTCAACTATGGTTTTTATAGTCTCTGGCCTTATATCAAGGTCCTTGATCCATTTGGAATTAAGTCTTGTACATGGTGACAAGTATGGGTCCAGATTTAATCTTCTGCATGTGGAGATCCAGTTTTGCCAGCACCATTTGTTGAAGATGCTGTTCTTTTTCCATTGGATTCTTTGGGCCCCTTTGTCAAAGACCAAATGGCTGTAATTTTGTGGGCTTATATCTGGGTCTTCAATCCTTATCCATTGATCTGTGTGTCTATTTTGGAACCAGTACCAGGCTGTCTTTATAACTATGGATTTGTAATATAGACTAAGGTTTGGTATGGTAATACCTCCAGCAGTGTTTTTGTTACTCAGGATTGTCTTTGCTATCCTGGGCCTTTTGTGCCTCCATATGAATTTTGAGATTGTTTGGTCAACTTCTTTGAAGAATTGCTTTGGGATTTAATTGGTTATAGCATTGAATTTGTATATTGCCTTTGGTAGGATGGTCATTTTTACGATGTTGATTCTGCCAATCCAGGAACATGGGAGGTCTTTCCACCTTCTGGTGTCTTCTGAAATTTCTTTCTTTAGGGTTTTAAAGTTTTCATTGTAAAGGTCTTTTACCTCCTTGGTTAGGTTTATACCAAGGTATTTCATTTTTTTAGTGGCTATAGTGAATGGGATGGTTTCTCTCAAGGCTTTTTGACTTCTTTCAGTCTGGGCATATAGGAAGGCCTCTGATTTTTGCACATTTCTTTTGTATCCTGCCACCCTGCTGAACTTCTCAATTAGTTCCAGAAGCTTCCTGGTGGAGTTTTTGGGATCACTCAGGTATAAGATCATGTCATCTGCAAATAGGGATAGTTTGACTTCTTCCTTGCCGATTTGAATCCCTCTTATGTCCCTTTCTTGTCTTATGGCTTCAGCTAAGACTTCAATTATAATATTGAATAGAAGTGGTGAGAGTGTACAGCCTTGTCTAGTTCCTGATCGAAGTGGGAATGCTTCCAATTGTTCCCCATTGACCATAATCCTTGCTGTGGGCTTGTTGTATACAGCTTTTATTATATTGATAAAGGTTCCTTCCATTCGTACTGTCTCTAGCGTTTTGATCATAAAAGGCTGTTGGATCTTGTCAAAAGCTTTTTCTGCATCTATCGAGAATATCATGTGGTCTCGGACTTTGGACTGGTTTACATGATGAATTACATTTATTGATTTTCGTATGTTGAACCAACCTTGTGTGCCGGGGATGAAGCCTACTTGGTCCCCGTGAATGATCTTTTTAATATGTTTTTGAATCCGATTTGCTAAGACTTTGTTGAGAATCTTTGCGTCTGTGTTCATCAGAGAGATCCGCCTATAGTTTTCTTTTTTAAGTGCGTCTTTATTACGTTTTGGGATTAAAACGATATTAGCTTCATAGAAGGAATTTGGTAGTGTTCCTTCCTTTGCTATTTGATGGAACAGTTTAAGGAGTATTGGTGTTATTAACTCCTTAAATGTCTGGTAGAACTCTGTGCTGAAACCATGTGGTCCAGGACATTTTTTGGTGGGAAGATTTGAGATTACTTCTTCAATTTCCTTATATGTTATAGGACTATTTAAATAATTTACAACTTCCTGATTCATTTTAGGTAAGTTGTGTTTACTTAGAAATTCATCCATCTCTTTTGTGTTGTCAAACTTCACAGAGTATAAGTTTTTGAAATATGATGTTATAATTCTCTGGATTTCTTGGGTATCGATAGTGATAACTCCATGTTCATTTCTAATTTTGTTAATTTGGATTTTCTCTCTCTTGCTTTTGGTTAATTTAGCTAGGGATGTATCAATCTTACTGATTTTTTTCAAAGAACCAGCTTTTTGAGTGGTTGATTTTTTCTATCGTATTCTTAATCTCGATTTCAGATATTTCTTCCCTTATTTTGCTAATCTCCTCTCTTCTACTACTTTTGGGATCAGATTGCTCTAGTTTCTCTAAAGCTTTAAGCTGCATTGTTAAGTTGTTTATTTCTGATTTTTCCATTTTTTTTGACGTAGGCATTAAAAGCTATGAACTTACCTCTTAGAACAGCTTTCATTGTGTCCCAGAGATTTTGGTAAGTTTTATTTTCATTATCGTTCACTTTCAGGAAATCTTGAATTTCCTTTTTAATTTCTTCCTGAATCCAGTTCTCATTCAGCATCATATTGTTAAGTTTCCAGGAATTAGTGTATTTCTCTTGTTTGATGTGTTGTTGGATGTCCAGCTTTAGGCCGTGGTGGCTGATAGGGCACAGGTTAGAATTTCAACTTTTTGTATATGTGTAGATTCATTTTGTGGCCCAATATGTGATCTATTTTGGAGAAAGTTCCGTGTGCTGCTGAGAAAAATGTGTATTCTTTGGTGCGTGGGTGAAAAGTTCGATAGAGATCTGTAAGGTCCATTTCTTTCAGGGTTTGATTAAGTTCCAAAGTGTCTCTGTTAAGCTTTTGACCTGTTGATCTATCCCATGTTGAGAGGGCGGTGTTGAAGTCCCCAAGAATTATCGTTTGGGGGTTGATTTCTTGCTTTAGACGCTGTAGGGTTTTCTTAATGAATGTGGAGGGGCCCGTATTGGGTGCATATATGTTCAGTATTGTGAAGTCTTCCTGGTGAATTGTACCTGTGACTAAAATGTAGTATCCATCCGTGTCTCTTATAATTTTCTTTGGTTTGAAGTCCACTTTGTCTGATAGCATAATGGCTACCCCTGTGTTTTCTGCTTCCATTTGCTTGTAGAATTGTTGACCAGCCTTTTATTTTTAGAGCGTGCCTATCTTTTGTGGTGAGATGGGTTTCCTGCAGGCAGCAGATTGATGGATTGTGATTTTTCCAAGTTTGTAATCTGTGTCTCTTGATCGGTGAATTAATTCCATTAACATTTAGTGTTATAATGGAGAAACTATTTTAATTCCAGACATTTATTATGTTTAGTAGTTTTATAAGTATATTGCTTCGCTTTTAATGGTGTTATATTGCCTTCTGTTCTCCTGGATATGCCTGTTTTTTTCTTCACGCTTGAGTATCATTTCTAGCATTTTTTGAAGGCCTGGTTTGGTGGACATGTATCCCTTAAGTTGTCTTTGTGCTGGAAATTTTTCTTTCTCCCTCGATCATGACTGATAGTTTTGCAGGGTAAATCAGCCTGGGTTGACATTTTTGCTCATTCAATACTTGAAGTATGTCTCTCCAAGCTCTTCTTGCTTTTACTGTTTCGACTGAGAAGTCATTTGTTATTTTAATAGGTTTACCTTTAAAAGTGACTTGTTTTTTCTCCCTTGAAGCTCTCAGCACCAGTTCTTTATCTTGAATGTGGAGTGTTTTAACTATTATTTGCCGTGGTGCTTCTGTTTTGGTCATCTGTTTGGGGTGCGGAATGCCTCTTGTATATGGATGGGCCTCTCTTTTTTTAGATGAGGAAAGTTTTCCTTGATGATCGTTTGAAAAATTTCCTCAGGGGTGGTATTTTGAGATTCTTGCTCTGGTATTCCATGAATACGCATGTTAGGCTTCTTCAGGGTGTCCCATATCTCTTGGATATTTCTCTCAAGTTTTTTTTTGGCTTTAACAACCTCTTCCATTGAGCTGGTTAGTACTCCCACTTTATCTTCAAGGTCTGAAATTCTGTTTTCTGCTTCGTTAGTTCTGTTGATAAGACTCTCTGTGGTTCTGGGTTGAAGATAACTTGTCTTTTAGCTCAGTTTTAAACTCTGCTTGAGTGTTTTAACTGCTCTATGCCAGTTTTTGTTTCTTGCACTGTTTTTCTCAACTCCTCCAATGTCTGTTGTGTTCCTCTTCAAAGCGATTGATTCGATTATGTAATTCCTCCCGGATTTCCTCTTTCATAGTATTGAACATGGTAATGATCATATTTTGAAAGTCGTTATCCTGGGTCAGGCTTTCTTGGCCTTTTTCCGGGTTTGTTCTGTTGGAGTCTAACATTATGGGATTAATTCTTCAGTGGGAAATTTGTTTACTTGAGTGTTGCTTCTCATGGATTTGCACTTTGACTTTGGCATTGTCATTTTAACTCTTAAGATCTTCAATTTCACTAAACTGAATTATTTGGCCTGGGGTTTGGGGGTGGGAGGACGGAGCTTACCTAGGTCGCGGAGGCCCGGGGACCCGCGCGTCCTGCCGAGCGCGGTGGGGAAAGGGAGGATGGGGGCGTCGGCGTGGAGCTATTTAACCCGAGGGCAGCTGGGGCGGGGCCCGGGCGCAGGGGAGGTCCTCCTCGTCCCTCGGCCCTGCGCGGCTCCGCTGGATGGGGGTAGGAGCTGGGTCCCTTGGGACTGAGGCGACCTGGGTGGTTCTGGTGGCGGCAGGCCGCGTGGGGGATTACCTAGGTCTCGGATGAGGCCCGGCTGGACGCGCGCGCACGTTCCGGCCGGAGGAGGGGCGTCGGGAAGGGAAATCTGACCTTCCTAACCAAGAAGTATATTTATCTTTTATTTCTCTATTTCTCTTTCCTTCCTTTGTGCCTCA
Organism: Typhlomys cinereus; assembly: GCA_023101885.1. NCBI lineage: Eukaryota > Metazoa > Chordata > Mammalia > Rodentia > Platacanthomyidae > Typhlomys > Typhlomys cinereus. The sequence goes on along the minus strand of JALPQD010001104.1, from coordinate 21,847 downwards.
TTGCTTTGCTAGTTTCCTTGTTTCTATATTGTGAAGCTATACCTCCACGTGATCTTAATAGTATTTCCTTGATACTCTCCACATAACTGTCTGTGCTAACAACCTGGTGAAAATTGGTTTTTTGGCCTTTGCCCCTCTTTACCCTTTAAAATGAAGGATTCAGTTGTCTTGCAGAATCTTTGGAATTGTCTCATACCCCATACTTCAGCAGGTGCCCGAATTATCAGATCATGTATTTCCTAATTAGAAAGGTATCATGGTTTGAATGTGAGTTGTTCCTCACAGGCTTATATGTTTACATCCTGATGTCAGTGTCAGGGAAGATCAAGGGACCTTTAGGAGTGAAGCCTTGCTGGAGGAAAGCAAGACTCAGATGGTGGGCCTTGAGGTGGTGTAGCTCCACTATGCTTTCACCAGCAGTCTACTCTTGCAACTTGCCACTTTCTCTCTCTGCCTTCATAATGGCTGCAGTGACCTGAACCAGTGTTCTAGCTTTTGGTGCCTCCCCTACTATGCCTTTCCTGCTATAATGAACTGTATCTGCCTTTTGGAACCATAAGCCAAACAAATCCCTTTCTCCCAAAAAGTTGTGCATGATTTTTCTCACAACAATAGAAAGAATAAAACTATGACAAAAGGAAGCACTGTTTTTAGTGAAGGTCTAAGCTAAAGACAGCTTAACACAGTTGATGGGTTATAGATTACTGAAATCCAGTCCCTGAAAATGAAGAGCATTCAATCAGGATCTTGAAGTTTAGACAGTTGAAAACATGAGGGTGTATATTCCTTCAGCTTTTTTGATCTTTTCATTTTTTCCTTCTTTTCCTTTCTCTTCTTCCTTCATTTCTTCCATTGAGATTACAATGTATCATCTCAAGGAATATTAGAAATGAAGGCACATGATAATTTCAAGTATTAAGTCTTAAAATCATCTAAGGGAGATACAACCTTGGGAAAAATATTACCATATCAGAAGTTGAAGACATATTTTAAAAAACACTTTTATTATGAGTCTGATGTGATAGGTAGTAAGTATAATAGTATATAAGTTTGGTTGAGGCTCACTTACACAAACAAAAATGACTACTATTGCCATTTATGAAAATTTACTGTTTTTATCAACATTCATTCGTTGACTTATAATTTAGTAAATGTTTTTGCCTTACAAAATTAAACAGAACAAACCCAATGATGAGGAAAATAGAAACTTACCTAGAAGAACTTTTCAAGTATTTTCCAGAGTTTGTGATATGTAATATCCATAAACTATGGGAAGTTGAATAAGGTTACAAAAAGTTCTTAAATAAGAGGGAAAGATTCATGATCCTCACACTGCTTCAGAATGTGAACACAGTTGTTAGAAATGGATGTAAAAGGAGAAAAATACATTGGATGCTTCCCTTGGCTTCAAATTCTTTTCCACGTAATTATAGTGATGGGTTGATGGGCCTT